>CANSZD010003080.1:962500-1150000 GCA_947648045.1 Beta corolliflora | reverse complement strand
GATTAAGATAATCACCTTAATTAGCGATTAAAATGCAGGAAGAAAATATTCACCTTAATTAGTGATTATTCAAGGTTTAAGATAATCACCCTAATTAATGATTAAACTTGAAGATTAGGATTATCACCTTAATTAGTGATTAAACTTAAGAGGATAAGATAATTACCTTAATTAGTGATTAAAAACGATTTAAGATAATCACCCTAATTAGTGATTAACCAAGGTTTAAGATAATCACCCTAATTAGTGACTAAATGAAGAGTTTGAGTTAATCACCCTAATTAGCGATTAACCCATGATTGAAGTAACCACCTTGATTAGTGATCACATTTAGGATTTTCAAGAGGTCTTAGGAAAAGAGGTTTGCTTCCTAATTGAAGGCTTTTGGATGGATGAGAAATAATCTTAATTGAAGATTATTAAGTCTTTTTGAGAAAAATGACCAATTTGAGATAAAATTTGGAGATTTGTGTTTGGCTAATCGGAATTTGGCCATTTAAAGTGAGACACGTAAAACGGCCTAAAATCAATTCGGAGATCATAATTACCAATCTAATTATGTCAAATTATATGATTGATCCATTTGAAGATGAAAAACAAATTTAAAATGTAAGATGGATCATCATACAATTTAACTTAGTTAGATTTGCGATTTTTCCTCTTAATTGAGATTGGGTCATTTAATTCATATACTATGATATATTGGGCCCAACATGCAATATTTATAAAATTGGTAGCTCATTTTATTCAAAAAGAATTGTTGAACTATTTATGACAATTATGCATAAACATCTCCATATTTTAGGTGGGTGATTTAAGGTTGGGAACCTATTAGGACTTCCACATACCCAAATCGCTCCAAAAATTAAAATATGATAAGAAAAAACAAAGAGAAAGTTAGTATGTGATTAAGAATATAATTAATAAAAATAACAAGAACCTTAACTTTACCTTACTAACTCAATGATGCACTTCCTTTGCAAAGTTTTATACTTTTTTTTTGTGATTTTCTTAATTTCTAAGTGAATTTCTAAATCCACTTAATTACTAACTAAACCCTTTTTTGTGTTTTTCTTTGGTGAACTTCTTACTTACTAAATACTTTTCTAACTTTTGCTTTCTTTTTCTTGAATGATATTTTTTAGAGGGAGGAAGTATGAAGAATGAGATTTTTTGTGAAGTTTGAGATTTTCGAGTTGTGAGAAGTTCTCTTTTAAAATAAAAAGAAGGGGGTATTTATAGGGAAATGAGGTGATGAATTAGGGTTTAAAGAAGGTAGAAAATCAGATTTTAAACATCCTATATTATCTTAATGATATCACCCTAATGACATCACTAAATCTCCTCAAATTTTCCTACATCATCAAATTTATTGGTAATACCAATATTCTTATTCTCTTTATTTATGATTTTGATCTTTACACCAATGAGGAAAAATCCGAGTTTTAGCTCGTCCTAAATACATCCTAATACATAGAAATGCATCGAAAAACGTGAAGGAAAAGCTAACTGGGAACTGCGAGCAGCGCGGAAACCTGCGCTACACACAGCCATGTGCGCTTGGCGCACTAGCATGCGTTTGGTGCACAAAGATGTTGTGCGCTGGGCGCACGATCATGCGTTTAGCGTTGGGCGCACGATCATACGTTTAGCGCATGATCGTGTGCCTGGCGCACAGCTCGAATCTTCCGGAACTTTGGATTTGATTCCGATTCTTATTCCTTTTCATGATTTTTATTCTTTAACTAATGGATAAAAGGATATGATAGGTGGTTAAAGAATATATTCTTATTCTTTATCCAATGGACAATGACTTGATCATCAAGAAACTGATTCCTACTGGTTTTGAGAGACGATTAAAATTCCGGAGCCTAATTGCAAGTCGTTTTTCTGTTTTTCGAAAAACTAACTTAAAACAATTAACGAAAACTCGTCAAATTAGTAAATACGAGCATGATTATAGTACAAATCATTTTATTAAACCGGAAAAATCACGTTTTTAAACCGAAACGTATGATTAAAGCGCAAAACGAAAAACCAAATGACGGCATGGAACTCGCACTCCGAGACAAAACGTGCATTTGGTGGGGTGCGCGCTCCATGATACATGACTGTTTCATTATTTTTATTTCGTTTCAAAAGTCTTTATTTTAAAACGTTATGCACAACATGGATTTAAAATTTGGTGTCTACAATCCCTAAGCAAAATTTATCTGAAAACAAGAGTTCAAGGAAGCAATAGTCATTCCATCCCATTACACAATTGTTGCAAACAATATCTAGGTGACTCCAGATTAAATCTAAGCACACCACAAGTCATAATCTGTAAAGCTCAACAATTAAGCACCAATCATGGATAAGAATCAAAAGTGGCCACTAAATATGCACTACAAATCAATGAGAAGGATCTCACAAGGGGGACTCTCCACTCTTTTGTAATAAAGCACTCTCCAAGCAGTTAAGATGACTACTTTTATCCCACCAAAGATGTTGCATCCCAACTCTCACACTCATGTGTTTGAAGGGGATCAAAGACACTGAATTTGCCAGGCTCTACCAAGTTAGTCCATATACTTGAGCCATCTCTCTACATCAGGTAACCATAGATACAAACAAATCATATGACCCATTAAAGGTTGTAATGGAGCTCGTGGTAGTAGGTGCTGTAAATATTTTGGGAATATGATGCTCACGGAAGTGAAGTATTAATACAACTTTGATGAAACAACCCAAACTATATCTTAAGCATCAACACAGCTACAACCATTATCTCTTTTTTTTCACATCTCCTTTCTCCTTTTGTGGAATCCAAGCAAAGAATTTCAACTCAATTTCTTTCCCCTTTGTTTTTTAATTTTCTTGAAAATTCTCATTTGTTTCATTTTCAAAAGTTTTATTTTAGCTACTAGCTAAGAAGGGTAAAGGAGGACAACATTTAAGACTAAAAAATAATAATGTGGAATCCTTTATTTGTCGTTTTTTCATTTGTACTCATAACAATAACCAATTCCTTCCAACAATTGCCAACCAACACAATTCCTAAATACTTCACAACCAAAGGTAGAAGACCGTATTTTTGGAAAATGAGGAGCTCATAGCGTGGATATCAAAAGAAATAGGCTTAGCTCAGAGTGGTTAACTAGAGGAAATAAATGTAGGGAAGGCCATTTGGTTTTGTGGTGTAATTTCCTAAAGGATTCATAATCATTTTTGTTTAGCCATCATATAATCAATGCATCAATGGAGAGAAAACACAAGTTCTTGCATCCCTTAGGGAAGTGGGCATACACACATGAAAAGAAAAATTGGAAAATGCAGTTTTAAGGCACATAAGCTCACAGTTAAACCTAGACATGCTTGTAGAGCATAGGGAGTGCCACAATTGTGATTCTTATCATAGATCAAAGTACAAAATTGCCATGCTTTGTTGATCAATCATTGCTCATGCCCATTTATCAATAGTCTACAGTCAAAACATTAATATGATGATACGGGGCACAGAGAAACAACTATTCAACTTGACTCTCATTTTCTAATGGGTTCGTATTTTTATTTTTTCTTTTTTTTTTCGTTTGAAAATAATTAAACTAACAAAACTAATTAGATTAACACTAACGGTCCGTTTGATTAGTGGTCATAAATAGTGGTAATGGTAATGAAATTTAGCGTAAATTTGTAAAGAAGTTCTCATGTCAATGACCATGGGAATGAAACTTTATCACAAAACATGACTTTCCCTTTATAAATTTCCATTACCACCCAATACCACCTTCCCAAGTGGGAATTGATAGTAATGAGATTTTAGGAAGAAAATGGATATATTGGGATGAAGTAGCATTACCATAGGTAATGACATTGGATTTCTAGTACAAATTTACACTATAATTCATTACCATTTCCACCATTTATGGCCTCTTACCAAACGGGCGTTAAATGAAACTAAAAAAGCAATACACTACCTAAAGAGTGAGAGAAAGACATACCAGAAAAGAGGCTTCGGGTGGAAAAACAAGATCAAAATCTTGTATCTGTTGCGCCGCCCGAGAGGGCCATTCCGCCCGGTGTGCAGGGCATGCAAAACATTTTTCTTCTAACAGTTGTGCCGCCTGATCGGGCGAACTTGCCCGTCCCGTCGGGTGAAACTTGTTTTTTCTCAATTTTTTCGTGTTCTGCTTCATTTTGGTTTTATGCTGCACTCACGGTACCGATAGGCCAAGGTTGCCCGACAGGGCGAGCGAAATAGCTGATGTCGTTTTCTCTTTATTCTTCTTTTTTTTGGGAAGAGGAAAACTAAACTATAAAAGCAGGAAACTACCTATAGTGAGAAAGAAAGCATACCATATATACAAGAGATCCTGCCCTCACGCTGAATTCGGCAATGTCCCATTGCAACGAAGGGAAGCGAAAGTAGATTAAGCTACGCAGGGTCTATAAGGACAAAGTAGATGTTGTCCTCACCCACAACACCCTTCTCCTCGATCTTTAGTACCACCAACACCATCCCATCGGTAGAGCGGGCCATTAGTAACTCGTGGGAACTCATCTCCAGCTTAGTCCTCAATCATCTCATTAGTACTACTGTCACCTGGCTCCCATAATTGCACAGGTCTCATATCGTCCCCTGGGCACTTCAGGATTGCAAACTCACGAACCTTCTCATCTGTGACATCTACTCTGCAACATATACTATCAAGCATAGGGCTCTCACGAGCCATGTTATGATTGAAAGTCACATGTTCGTCCCCCAATATTCAGTGTGATACTTCCCGCCCTTAGAACGGTTACTGCCCCTGCAGTGCATAAAAAAGGTCTACCTAAAATAAGGGGGATTTTTTGGGTCCTCAGCCATGTCAAGTACCACAAAATTAACAGGAATGTAAAACTTACCCACTTGAAGAGGGATGTCCTCTAAGACACCTAATGGATGCTTAATGGAACGGTCAGCCATTTGGAGGGTCATAGTGGTACAATTAAGTTTTCCCATATTAAGTTTTTTACACAAGAAAAGGGGAAGGACACTGACACTAGCACCTAGGTCAGATAGAGCCTTATCAATACAAATAGGACCAATGGTGCAGGGAATGGAGATTTTACCAAGGTCATTCTTTTAAGTGGTGACTTATTCTGAATGACCGTACTACAATGTTCAGTAAAGGCTACAAACTCCAACTCAACAAACGTTCTTTTTTTTATTCAGCACATCTTTCAAAAACTTAACATACATAGGAATCTGCGTAATCCATTTAGAGAAAGGAATAGTTACCTTAATGCTTTTCACAATAGCCAAGAAATTACCAAACTTCATCTCAAACTTAGAGCATGTTGCACGATGTGGAAATGGGAGTTTCGGAATGAAAGGTGGAGGTGGAGCGATAACATCCTTCTTTTTCTCATTGTCCTGGGCAATAGGCTTCTTAGAAACGTCTTCATCGAACCCATCGTCCCCAACAACCTCAGAATTAGCTAACTTGTCTTCCTCATTTAAAGGAGAGTCGTTGTTGCTAATCACGGCGGGGTCATCGTATCTCAAACAACTCATGAGAGTGATTGCGTTAACATTTTCTCTGGGATGGACAGCCTGGCTAGGCAAAGAACCGGGTTGTCTAGTAGAGGATGAACTCGCCAACTGAGCTATTTGTGACTCTAACATCTTATTATGTGTCTCCTGCAGCTTGTTCTGAGCGTGTAGGTTATCAAACTAAGACCTAGTATCTGCTTGAAAGGAAAGCATACCATTCTGCATCTGCAACTTGAGATTTTTGAGTTCAGTGATAGCCGGGTCTGAAGGAGGTGTGCTATGTTGCTGCTGAAATTGATTTCTCTGAAACCCAGGAGGAGCTTGATGTTGTGATTGATACTGCTGAAACTGGGGTTGTGGTACAGACTGTTGTTGCTGCTGAGGTTGTGGATAATGCTGTTGTTGCGGATTCAACACATTATTGCTCCTATTTGAGAGGTTTGGATAGTCTCTCAACCCTGGTATATAAGTGTTTGAATAAGGATTGAACCGACCATGGGTTGTGGCCCGAAAATCATTGAGCGCTCACGGTTTCCCCGCCACTAGAAGGTAGGAGAGCGGAGCACTCTTGAGAGTTGTGCCCAAATATCCCACAAATGTCACAAATAAGAACATTATTACCAGAAGCACTAGCAATCGCATTAACACTCATGTGGGAGGAGGGTTCATTATTACCAAGCTTTAAAGAAATAATCTTCTGATTTAAAGCAGCTAATTGCCCTAACATTAGGGAGTAGGCCTCAACATCATGCTTGCCTCGTTTCTTCATAGAAGAGAGAATAGTGGACGCTTGGTTAAAAGCAAGTTTTTCTAGAAGTTCATAACCTTCATCAATGCCTTTATCCATGAAAAACCCACCCGAGGCTCCATCAATTACCCTTCGCGTATCTGCATCAACTCTAGTGTAGAAAATCTGACATAAATACCACCTGTCAAAACCATGATTAGGACAAAGACGTTGCAGATCTTTGACACTTTCCCAAGCATCATACAATGACTCTCCAGGATCTTGGGTGAAAGTCACTATCTCATGGCACATAACTGCAGTCTTTTGATAAGGATACCACTTGATGAGGAAAATTTTCGATAATTCTGCCCAAGTGGCGATGGACGCAGGCAACTTGTTATATCAGAACAAATCTTTGTCTCTTACCGCATGATGATGGTGGAGCAGGGGACTTTTGGGAAGGTGTCCCTACAAACAACTTTGCTAGCTTAGTTTTCTTTCTGAGTCTTCAAGCAGTCTTTTCAATCTCCGGATCAAATGGAATTAGATTTGGGCATTTCAGTTTCCTGCTCATACACCAAAAAAACTAAAACAAACGTGAGATGCTCCGAAGAACAGGTGCTCTTCAGAGTAAGTTAGTCTAATACTATAATTCAGATAGAATAGAAACAAGTCTTCTCCCCGACAACAGCGCTAAATTTTGATAGGCTAACGTTGTATCACCTAATAAAAAATAAACCTAAGGTCTAGTAACTGGTATTTAGGGAAGTCATGATCGAATCCACAGGGAGATAACTTTACTATTATGTCTAAACTCTAATATTATACTAACAAAATCAGATAAAAAAGGGAGTTGGTTTACTGAATTAAGCAAATAATCAAATCAGGAAATATCAAATAAGGGAAGGACTAGGGAAACGGTTCAGCATGTATGCAAGTAAGGATATCATTAATGACTGAAGAAACTCAATAAATCGATCTAACTAGGGCACTCTCTCGAACATTACTACCCTTGAAGCTCACTAAGTCACTCTCACATGGTCATAGATTGCTAAGTCTATTATTGAGAGCTCATACAAAATCCTACCTCTCGGTCTATACCTTTGTATTGCAACAATAATCAGACAAATTTGGCCGAACTTGCAGATTAGCAAAAGTACCTCAATAATAGGAATCAAATACATTAACTAAGTAAACAATCAATCATTCATTCAATCCATCATATGCATACATAGATTCCCGATTCCTGTAAATTAAACTACTCACTCATAATTACGGAAAACATAATCATAATAATATTACCAAACACGGTTCAATAATAAGGGATAATTAAAAAGGGAATAGTAAGAGATGAGAGACAATACCAATCGAAGAACGAATATTAAAAACGATTACTCTATTAAAATCTTGAATGTGCTCATAAAATAGACTCAAGAGAAACTAGGATTCTTGAGAGAGAAAAATAACTAGGGCTAAAGCTAAGAAAACTGAATAATCCCAAAAATCGTCACTCCTTCCTACCTAATTACAAACTAGAGAAGATTTAATGAAAAAATCTTGAAAATACCCGAAAAGTAATTCCGCGCGGCGAGGTGGGCAACTCTACCCGATCAGGCAGATCCTGAAATAATTTTTCGAGCATCTTCGCTCGATAGGCAACAAAACAGAACTTTGGGCCAAAGACGTAATAAGATCGGGCTGACTAGCCCGATTCACCGGGCGCCTACATCAATCTTTCCTTTGTAGCTTGAATATTCCCAAATCATAACATATGCATCTAGGTCCAAAAATCAACATTTAGGACCTTCAACTCGCAACTCAAGCATGCCAACCTATCCAAATTCCCCGATCAATCCGTGAGAGTAAAGAGTGGAAGAAAACCACCAAACCTACACAATCACATGCAAACAATGCAAAGCACATCTTGGAAGAGATTGTTAGTTGAATTAGCTCAAAAGAGCTCAAAATTTACCAAAACACCAAGGAAAAGGGAGATAAAAATCATATATAAAATGAATACATCAAAATTCATGTTATGAACCTATGTTTTGCATGCATAAGAGGTATATGGTTTCTTTTTAATTTAATAAGAGTCGTGTGTGTATGTTCTGATATTATGCTCCTGATTGTTAAAGCTTAATTCTAATGTTATAATGATTCTAGTTATTTTAGGAGAAATGCTAGTTACTCCCCACTTTTCGTGGATTATTGTTGTTTATACAATTTTACAGATGGAGTTGAAAGCCAGGTTCATTACTATTTGGGCACGGAAAGTGAGGATAGGAGGACTATCTAAATTTATTGTTTTTGTTTTAGTGGATGAGATTTATGAGGGAATAAGGAGGTCTTATAGCCTCATAGGTGTTAAGTAGCTTGTTGGATAATCTATGTTGTTGGATGGATTGTAGTGTCTTTTTGAACTAGATTTGATGTTGGTTTTTTTTTGTACGAGATTTTATCTATGTTTTTGGATGGTTTTTGGATTACTCCTTATGGATTTTTTGGATGTCTTCTTTTATAACAATATTGTTAATTTAACCCATTAGAGTGGCATTTTCATCCGTCGATATTTCCTCTATCGTCTATTTATTTATTTTTAGCTGATTATTTTATTATTGCATTTATGCATAAGGACGGAGTGTTACAGTAAGTATGCGTCAGAAAACATGAATGAAATCCGAAAAACCTTGGCATATTTATAGAAAAATATTAAAAAAAAAACATTGCACGGCCCGCACATGCTTGTATTTTTGTTTAGTTGATAATATTAATTGGGAATTTTATGAAAGATTCCTGTAAAAGGTTTCATTAAGGCCTAATTTATGCGCCATACATAGGCTATGTGCGGAGCGCACAAGCTATGCGTCCTGCACATGGATGTGCGCTAAGCGCACGCCATATGCATTTATGATCCAGGATTAGAGGATGCTCAATTGTTGGCTCTTGCTTCCAAGGTTCCTCAATTGGAATGGGGTGGTTTGTATGATACATGCCTAGGGTTTGCTAGCTCAAAGGTGTTGGTGTGCATGGTAACATTCCTTGGTGAAGGGTCATCAACGTAGGTGTGCATGGGAGTAATTTACTAGTTCTGTTAGGGAATGAGTTGGGCGTGCGTGCATTGGCATGCTAGTTGAGTTCCATTAGAACTCTTCATATCTTTACTTGCTTTCTTGTTTGGAGTATTTTAGGACTCTTTAATATTTATCTTATTTTAAGAGTTTGATTGTTGTTATGACTTAGGGACTTGTCCTAAGCATGTTAGGAGTTGTTTTGTTTAAGTAGGTTAAGATGTATTTCGATTAATCATAGTTGAATGATATTGACTTTCCTTTTGTCGAGTACTTGTGAATATTCATCATAACCTCTGAAAGTTGGTGATTAAATTATTTAGACTTTCAAACCCTTAGTGTGAGCTTCGTGGTGATTAAATTCTTTATCGAAGATCAACTAAGTACTATCCAGCACTATTGTTTGAACCATAGCCATTAAAGCACACGATAACTCCATTGTTGAACCTTGTTAAGCACGAACTTCCGCACATATATTTGATCTCCCTAGATTAAATACATCATCTTGGTATCAGAGCTTGCGTAAACATCCAGCCATAGCCATCCACAATTCATACACAACCGTTCACCCATCTTCATTCATTGCAAGTGTTTGTTTTGGTCGAGAGAATGAACACCAAGAAACGATCCAAGAACACATCTTTTCTTCAAGATTCCGAAAGTTTTGCAAAATTGTATCAAAGGTCTTCATATTGAGGATTGATTGACTAAAGAAAACACGTCCAAGATCCATAAGATTCAACAAGAATCTAGCAGCCGCAAGTAATAGCTAGGGAATTGTTAAGCGCCTAAGTGCATCATGGGGGACGAGTCTCCACGCAATGATGAGGAAGAAGGTGTTAGGATCCCTAGAGGACTTAAGTTGGAGCAAGCCAATAACTTGAGAAGGGATAGAGAGATAGAGGAATTGCGGCAAAGGCTCGACAAAGTAGTACAACTCTTAGAGCATCGACGAAAGACTCCTAGTCCTATTAGGAGTGGAAGGTCCACGAATCATAGCTGTAATACCCCTCATGATTGCTTTAAAGAGAGTTAGCAGGCTACTCATTCCAACAAGATGCATCTTTCTTTTAGGGAGCTCATTTCCTTAGTTACTCCACAGTTAAGCGTGCTTAGCTGGGAGTAGTCCAGGGATGGGTGACCTCCTGGGAAGTTTCTCAGGGTGCGCATGAGTGAGGATAAAATGCGCCGGAAGAACTTGTGTTGGTTATTAAGGACAGTTGTTGGCCCTGGATGCGCATTGGTGACGATATACTCGACCCCGGATGGGTCGGGTGTTACAAATGGTATCAAAGCAACCCTACGACCGCGTGTTGGGGTGACCCTAAGGCCGTCAGGCCAAATATTAGGAGTTCTCAGGCGCCTAGTGGGGGAGGATTCTGGGGCTGCATTGTCATAAGGAGCGACCCAGAGGTCGTTAGACCGAATATCTGGAGTCTCCGGCGATCAGTCTTCAGGCTGGGGCGACCCACAGCCCGTATGCCGAATATGTGGAGTCCTCAGGCGCAACGAGGGCGTTGCTGTTCTCAAGTGGGGGTGTATGTAATACCCCTCATGATTGCTTTAAAGAGATTTAACAGGCTACTCATTCCAACAAGATGCATCTTTCTTTTAGGGAGCTTAATTCCTTAGTTACTCCACAGTTAAGCGTGCTTGGTTGGGAGTAGTCTTGGGATGGGTGACCTCCTGGGAAGTTTCTCAGGGTGCGCATGAGTGAAGATAAAATGCGCCGGAAGAACTTGTGTTGGTTATTGAAGACAGTTGTTGACCCTGGATGCGCATTGGTGACAATATACTCGACCCCGGATGGGTCGGGTGTTACAATAGCAGTATTGATGAGGAGGAGGAAGGAGGAAGGCCACCAAGGCCACAGAATCAAAGGGCGAGGGATGATGATAGGGGATTAACGTTGGACATGCCCGAGTATGATGGCACTATGAAACCCGAGAAGTTTTTAGAGTGGATGCAAAGGATTGAGAGAGTTTTTTACTACAAGGACTTCGATGATCGAAAAAGGTTAAAGGTAGCACTGCTCAAACTCACGGGGTATGCTAGTATGTGGTTCGAAAATCTCAAATCTCAAATCCAAGAGGAAAAGGACAGGTAAGCCAATGCTAGAATCGTGGGAAGCATTGAAGGTGCGCATGAAGAAGAGGTTTTTGCCGAGTGACTTGTGCAAGATATGTACCTAAAGCTTCAATCTTTGAAGCAAAACTCCTTAACCATGGAGGAGTATGTCACGGAGTTTGAGAAACTCACCATGATGTGTGACCTAGAGGAGAGAACCGAGCACAAAATTGCAAGGTTCATCACTGGTTTGGAGAGAAGCGTGGCTAAGAAGGTTGACATTTAACCTTATTTGTCCTTCGAACAGGTATGTAAAGTAGCTATGAAGGTAGAAAAACATGCCAAGGGGAAGAAAGCCATGAATATTAAACCCTACAACAAAACCTACCCTAAAACCTATGAGGAGAAAGGAGATAGTTCCACCACAAAATTCACCCCCAAGTTCGACAAGTTCAAAAAGGATGAGAAGAAATCGAGTGCTCCTCTTGCTAGAGAGGATAAACGAATTTGTTTTAAATGCAAGGGTTATGGACATGTCATTAAGGATTGTCCAAGCAATAGGGTGATGACCTTGAGAGATGTACAAGAGAGCGAGGAGGAGTATGCGAAGAAGGAGCTGGAGATGGAAGAAGGGGAGGAAAGTGAAGGGGATGGTGATGACTATGTGGCAAATTCGGAGGAGGAGCCAATGAGGGAGGGGAAGCAACTCATTGTCAGGAGTGCCCTTCATACTAAATCTATGCCACTTGAAACACAAAGGGAGAGAATCTTTCTCACTAGGTGTTTGGTTAAAGATAGCTTGTGTGATCTTATTATTAACACTGGAAGTTGTGCAAATGTAGTATCTACAACATTGATTGACAAGATGAAGTGGCCAACTACACCACATCTGAAGCCCTACAAGCTACTTTAGTTAAGTGATGGAAGCGACATTAAGGTAACAAAGCAAGCCCTTATTTCGTTTTCCATTGACAAATTTCAAGATGAAGTCCTATGTGATGTTTGTAGTATGGATGCGTGTCACATATTATTGGGGAGGCCTTGGCAATTCGATTGATTTGTCAAATTTGATGAAAGAGCTAATGTTTACATAGCAACAATAGGGAAGAAGAAAACGGCACGAAAACCTCTCACAAATAATTCAAAACCTACCCAAAGCTTGTTCCTATATGAAAGGCAGTTTGCCGAGGAGTTTAATAAGGTGGGGAGGGCTTTTCTTTTGCTCTCTAATGTTGTCAAGGAGGAGGAAGAGCCTACGGTTTTGCCTAGGGAGTTGGAAGAGGTTTTAGAGGAGTTTAGCTTAGGGATATGTTTCCTGAAGACTTGTCACCTGGTTTACCACCTATTAGAGGTATTGAACATTAAATAGACCTTGTTCCGGGGGCTTCTTTACCAAACAAGGCTACCTATAGGTGCAATCCACAAGAAACAAAAGAGTTGCAATGCCAAATAGAAGAGTTGATGGAGAGGGGGTATGTGAGGGAGAGTATGAGTCCTTGTGCTGTCCCAACACTCTTGGTGCCAAAGAAAGATGGAACTTGGCATATGTGCATTTTTTCAAGGGCCGTGAATAACATTACCATAAAATACAAATTTCTAATTCCAAGATTGGATGATATGCTTGATGAGTTACATAGTTCTAATGTGTTTTCCAAAATTGACCTTTGAAGTGGGCATCATTAAATAAGAATGAGGGAGGGAGATGAGTGGAAAACGACCTTTAAAACTAAGTTGGGGTTATATGACTGGCTTGTGATGCCATTTGGATTGACTAATGCACCGAGTACTTTTATGAGACTAATGAATGAGATGTTGATGGCTTTCATTGGTAAGTTTGTGGTGGTGTATTTAGATGATATCTTGGTGTATAGTAGCAGAGTGGAGGATCATTTGCAATACTTGAGGGTTGTGTTTAGAGTGTTGAGGGACAAGAAGCTTTATGGCAAGATGGAGAAGTGCTCATTCCTTGTGTCTAGTGTGACTTTTCTAGGATACATAGTCTACAAGGAGGGGGTGTCCGTGGATCCTTCCAAAGTAGAAGCCATCAAAACGTGGCCAACTCTAACTAATGTGTGCGTGCTTTTCATGGATCAACCTCGTTTTATAGGAGGTTTGTCAATAATTTACTATCTACAAGTGATAATACGAATTACTAGAACTAAGTAAAAATAAGACTAATCTACTATCTACAAGTGATGACAAGCTACCCATTAAGCACATAACTTAAAAATATTCAACCTTTTAATAGTAAATTTGGGTCAAACACGATTAGTAGCAAACATAATATGACAGATTTATGTTAGGAATTTTGGTAGCAATATTTCCCCTTATCCCTCTTCTCCAATCTAGCCAAGCGAAATTAACGCAAACCACTATGACAAAATTATGAGTGGCAATAGCTAACTTTAAACTAGGCCAAAGTTACCTCTTAATAATCCTACAATCGCAAGTAATTCGCAACTAGCAAAAATTCAGATTAGTAGCATTAAGAACTATCAACCCAATCAATTAAAACACATAGATATATTAATTAACTTGATCAAATTATACTCAACTTTAAACTGGAATTATTTCACAAATTCTAATTTAAAATAGTTACTACCCATATTATGTAATCTGTACTAGGACAAATTATATAATTAGCGTAAGAACACACTATATACTCAAAAGATAGCAATTAAGCATAAAAATGTAATCTATATTAGCAAGAACAAGTATAATTTGAATATCATATCAAGATTCGAACTAACAATGTAAATACTAGAATTCAAAGACCCAAAAAAACACAACTGAAAAAATAAATAATCCAAGTACAAGATCATAATTTGTGAATATAAATTTCTGGATAAAACTAAAGAGATTAAATGAGAGAGAAGAACTTATAATTAATCCCCGGAAAATCGCAGCTCGACTTCGATTTCGACACCTCCGACGACCCCGACTCTCACTCTTCCTCGCTGCACAGTAGCTGGACGGCGATGGACTGTCCTTCCTCCACTTCAAACCCTCAATCTTTGCCCCGAGATTTCACTCTCAAACTCCCTTTATTTTTAATCAAAAATCCTCTCAAGCTTGCCTCCCTTCTCCACCGAGTAAACCAACGTATTTGTAGTAGAGTAGTGCCAAATTCCCCTCCCAAGATGATAGAATTTCATCCCTAGATTCACGCAATGTCTATCTATCTCTTAATGTTTTTAATTTCCCAACTGAAATAGAAAACCTAATATGATAGAATTTGAGTAAGAGTAGAAGATATAATTTTTCCATGTTTCCTTCATGTACTGGAGGGAAGAAGAGAAGGAGTTGATATTTTGTTTTGGCTGGCGACGTATTGTGCGCTCTTGGTCTCCAATTCCTCTTTTCCTTTTTTTGTTTCTTCTTTTTAATTTCTTCATTTCTTTACTTCCTTTCTCACGTGCAACTTATTTTGCTACTTGTAAGCATAATGTTTGATTTGTTCACTTGGTTAGTCACCTATGATACATAACACACTAATTAAGTAAAGTTTATATTAAAAATATGTAACTAATACAAAATCGTCTAACTTATATTAAAACTAGTAAAATCATAAAATATATGACAAAGATAAACTATAAAGCTGAAATTAGGGACTAAATACATAATAAATAGCATACTTATCAAATTCCCCCACACTTAGCTTTTGGTCGACCTCGATCAAAACACTACTAAAGTAAAAATAAAAACAATACCAAGAAAGTAATAAACCTAACTCACTGTCGTAGGAATCACGATTGCAACAAGCCCTTTAAACCCCTAGGCTACCCTAGTGGACGAGTAAGGTCTCGTGAGGATTTTCAGATGGCATACCCACAAAGCCTTATTAACATAAACCAAACCAATTAGCAAACATGGATAATATAATGACATTAATAAAAAAAACTAAATGCAAGGCCTAATATACCACCTCAATTGTCTTTGTCGGAAATAACTAAATTAGATAAGCACACTACAAGAAACTAAAACATTTTAAGTTAGTCAGAAAAACATTTAAAAAATGTTAGTGGAGATGTCATACTCTTAGTGTTTAAACAATCGAACTATCAAATCTCATAATACTTCATGAACTAATTGTTATCTTCACAATTCAAAAATATCTAGCATGAATCCACACTTGTATGCGTATCAAGTTCAATAAATAGACCCTCACATGTATAAATAAAACACTCAACTCTCATGTGTTTGGGGTTAAATAATATTCACTCAAACCTATAGCCAAGTCGACTCAAAATGAAGTGTATTTCTTTAAATTTGACTATCGTCTCAATTCTCCGCTTCGAAAATGACAAAATGCATAAAGATCAAAAGGTCTTTGAGATGGTTGTAACGTGGTTAAGGTTAAAGGGTAGGAATAATATTTAGGAATGTGGAGTTAATTAGAAGCCAAGCTAAAGGGAGCAAAAATACATGACTTAAGATATTCCAGTCACAACAAACTCCATTTATACATTAACCATCATACTCCAAATTTTTTTCTTTTCATATTATTCACCATATCCTTCACACGTAATGCAATTACAACACTTATATGGATATTTCATAACATTTTCACCTTTTATTTTCTTTGATTTTTTTTTTTTGCTTCCTTCTCCAATAATTTTCTTTAATTTCATAACCCTTCTTTTCTCTTTTTTTTCAATATGTCTCCACTATAACGCAACCTTACAATACAAACTCAATATAATAACTCTCCTTAGCCAGGCTTGGGTATAATATGTAGGAGGCCGCAGGTTTGTAATGTATGGTTGCAAATAAACACGGATTTTAAGGCTCAGACGGGCTAAAGAAAGGGAAATATTATATGAAAATCTCTGAGGCTCAAAAAAGAAAAAGTAGAAAAAAAAATGCCTAAATTATTTCTTCATAGCATTTGTCACAAAAGTCTCAAAGAGTACCAAGTCAAGTTCAAGAGCCACACTTCATTGAGGAACTATCACACAAGAAAAAAATAATGAGACTTATGTAGATGTGTCAGTCTAATAGGCTCAGAAGCTCACAAGGTTTGGTCTATCTATCTAGCCAGTTTATTTAAGAGAAGCAAGATAATTTCTTTTCATCAATTATATTATGAATCTATCAAGTTCCACTATTATATTCCAATTATATAACATTCCCAAAATCTTTTATTTCGAAAAAAATTATTTTATTTCAAAAACAAGTTAGATTAGAGTTTCTTTTTTTTAGAGTTTCTTATCAACTTACTAATTGCCATTCCTTAGGAAGTTAATAGGTGGAATTCCTAAATTAAATGCAAATAAAGTCCTAAAACTAATGCAAACAAAAGCACATAATTTTTTTTTCAAGTAACTGAACAAAATATAAAAAATTCTATAGAAAATTTGGCAGCACTTCCCCTAAAGCTGAACATATCCCAATATTTTCACAACTTTATATTTTGTGAATAACTTAACTTGATTTTCAGCATATTAGTATCAAATAATACAAAGACTTAGCCTCCCCCACACTTAAACTTTTCATTGTCCTCAATGAAACACGATACTGAAAATAGGGAAGAAAAATCAGCTGGTTGTGTAATATCTATTATAAGAAGGCATCAAATTATCAGCCATGATGTTGTATAGTGCTACCATTCTCATGTCAAGCCATCTGCCAAAAAATAAAAATAAAAATAAAGACTTTGAAAGGAAAGAGAATGAGTCTTGGGTTGCCTCCCAAGCAGCGCCTTTAGTTTATGTCGTTGGCTCGACATAAGATGCTCTTCATTCATGCAAAATACTCTCATTTAGAGCAGTTAGGAACAGTTGTTCGAGGCCTAAAGTGCTGGCCATCTCATCTAATAAAATCTCCAAATTTGCTTCTCCAACCTGTGCAAGACAATAAGTAGCATAATCAGTAGCATTTGCCTCTATATTGAAAGTATGTTCCTCAAACATGTTCAACTGCATTCGCTCCCCATTGCTCTCAAGAATGACATAATCGTTAGCAACATCAATCAATGCCCTTGCAGTTTTTAGGAATGGTCTGTCTAGCAATATTTCAGACTCATGCTTCGTATCAAGAACAACAAAATCAACTAGGAAGAACATGTATGTGTCTAATCTGAATAAGAATATTGTCAAGCAATCCAATTGTGTTAACGTTACTACCATCAGCCATAGTAAGTATCCCATTAGATGTTTTTAATGGTCCCATCTTACACTCATCATAAAAGGAAACTGGCATAATATTAACTGCAGAACCTAAATCTAGCATACATTGAAGAAATATATTCTCACCTATCCTACAAGAAAAAAGGAATGATCTAGGATCCTCACACTTTGGTGGTGGTAGGATAAGGGGTGTCAAACAGACTTGACGGATCTCGTTTATTTTTGAGTTAGTGAATTATTCATTGAATAACTTGCTATATTTAGGAACCGCCTTTATCGCATCTAATAATGGAATTCTATTGTCTTGCATTTCCCCACTTAGATTAGTAACAAATTCATGTTCATTAATAGGTATTAAAGGTTGCCCCTTGGTTGCTTTTCTATTGATTGTCACTGCATTTACTTGTTTATTTGGATTCGGTAAAGGTTGAGATGGTAGTTTTCCTGAGACCTGACTTTCTATATTACTTAAAGAAGTACAAATCTGGCTAATTTGTGTATCAAGGTGGTGAAGATGAGAATCAGTTTTCTTTTGGTACTCGATATTTTGGTTATGTACTTGGCCTATTTGAGTTGCAAGTTGCTTCATCATGTCTTCTAAAGATGGGCCAGAAGATTGGCGTGGAGGGTTTTGCTCACCAAATTGCCTAGAATTATTGGTTTGGGGAAAGGTCGGTCTTGGCCCGTATATAAAGTTAGGGTGGTCTCTCCATCCTTCATTATAAGTCTGTGAATAAGGATCATATTTTCTTTGGGATTGATTAGAGTACCCTCCTATAGCATTTACATCTTCAGTTTTTAAAGTAGGACAAGCATCAGTTGCATGAGAAAAATCAGAACATATACCACATACTCTAGCTTTAGACTCATTACTAACAACAATTTTAGACACTAAAGTGGTCAAAGTAGCAATTTGTTGAGCATTTTATTGCAATTGAGATTTAACACCACTTAAGTCAATTTCATTTACTCGTTTAACATCATTTCTAGTGCTATGTTGTTGAGTGTTTTGGGCCATGTTAGCAATTAAATTCCTAGCTTGAGTTGGTGTCTTATCTACTAATGCACCACCACTAGCAGCATCAATCATACCCCTATCATTAGGCAACAATCCTTCATAAAAATATTGAATTAACAGTTGATCAGTTATTTGATGTTGTGGACATGAAGCACATAATCTTTTAAAACGTTCCCAATATTCATAAAGTGATTCTGAAGCATGTTGTCTAATTCCACATATTTCCTTTCTTATGGACCCAATATGACTTGCGGGAAAGAATTTTTCCATAAACGCTTTTTGCAAGGTGTCCCAAGTTGTAATGGAACCAGAAGATAGAGTATACAACCAATCTTTAGCTAAATCATGTAGGGAAAATGGGAAAGCATGCAATCTTACATGATTTTGTTCAATTCCTTCAGGTTTCATAGTTGAACAAACAACTATAAAGTCTTTTAAATTATCTATGAGGATCCTCACCTGCGTTCCCATAGAATTTGGGAAGAAGATTAAGAAAACCTGAGTTCAGCTTCAATGGTTTCTCCAAGGTTAGAAAGACAATGCAGAGAGGTTCATCGTCTAGCTTTGTGGGCGGACGCGGATGTGTCGTTGTGCACCGCACCCGGCCAAAGATAAAATTTCTCCTACTCTCTTTTACACTAAAGCAGTATAATGGAAGTAGGGGTCGTATCCACAGGGAAACAGGGACGAGTTTAGTACTTAGCGTGATTCGAAACCTAGATTAAGCTAAGGGCCGAGAAACCTAATTACAAAGGGGGGTTTCAAGTAGATTATAAACAAACTACAACTAACTAGCAAGTAAATAAAATGAGAAATCAATTATGGAAATATCTTGAATCCGATTAACATCCACTTCAATTCATTATCGATCCTTGAACCTCCACTCTAATTATTTCCATAATTATCTATTGTCGAGAATTAATCTCGTGTTCTCCTTATTCTTAGTTGAATAGCACGATCAGCGTGACTATAAAACCCTAACTAAAGGATAACCTAGTCCGATCTGCGTCTAAGTTCAATCCAATAGCGAAGAATAAACACGAGAGAACCAATAGACACGCTAATGTCATACACGCGATAAACATTCAACAGTTGATTCCATTTCCCTAAGAAATAACCAAGAAGATCTGCATCTGAGTTACTCCCTAGTTTGCTACCAATTGATAAAAGAATAAAACAATCCGATTCTATTCTTAAATCTAGCATTAGATTAACTACACAATCAAACTAGTAACGTTCCTAGCATAATTATGCAACAATCATAAATCACAAGCATAGAAATTGAACCATAATCAAGGAAAAGAGAAAGAGAGGAAAGATCTCACAATAACGGTTGAAGCTTCATGTTAATTGATCCAAGAACAGTTCAAGCTACAATCCGATAGCAAAAACCAAATCCATAGTTGAAATCCCTAAAAACTAAACTAAGAAATGAAAACTAAAACTAGGAAATGAAGAACAAAAACTATGAAATGAAGAACAAAGAGAAATGAAGAAGGAAAGATGAAAAGAGAATCATGAAGAAGGAAGGATGAGGAGAGGAGTATCCTCTCTCTCCCCTCAAGCTTGCCACTCCAAGGTCTACATTTCAGCTCTCCTCTTCGTCCTCCTCTTCGTCTCCCCCAAAAGTTAGGTTTTAGGAGGCTTTTAAACCGCGCACAAAATCGTGGCCCCAAGCCGACTTAAGCGTCGCGAGTCGCGCAACTGATCGCGAGTCGCGAAGGGGACTCTGCCATCCCGCACAAAATGGCTTGGCACGCAGGTCGCGAGCCGCGACAGGCATCGCGAGTCGCGAGGGGCAGGGGGTCGCGAGGTGCGACATTCCTCGCGAGTCGCGAGCTCTGCTTCGGCTTGGGCGGGCGTGCGTCTTTGGCGCTGCGCCGCTGACGAGCGAGGCCGCTGGCAGGCGGCGTGCGAGCCGCCGTGCGATGGGCGGCGTGCGAAGCTGCTGTGCTTGGTTGGTGATGACGCCGGCTCTTGCCGGGTTGACGTGAGCTGTGTAGGTGGTCGAAGTTACGCGCATGCTTGGTGCTTAGAGCTTCCGATGATTGCCCATTATGCTCCGATGCCAAATCTCCCAAGCTCTCCAAAGACAACTTCAATCAAACATCATTCAAATCCATTTCATCTTGAAAGCTCGGAATACATGACGTTAACACAAATTATCTCGCAAAGCTCCGAACTTCCGCTAAGGGCTAAATAAAACACGAATGTTAACAATTACAATCAAACCCTTAGCAAAGTGCACCCAAAATAACGCAAAAACATCGTATAACTTGAGCGTATCACTTTGGAGCTCCCAATTCCTTCAACGTTCTCTCTTCACCCATCTCTGAGTCTTCAATTGGACTATCTTGAAAGATGTAGAGTAATTTCTCCGGGCTAGCTTCATTTAGAGTTTCAATGAACTGGTTTATTCGCTGAAGTTTGGTTGTAATATCCAAACTCATGCACCTGAAATAGTTTACTAAAATTAGTATCAGACTGAACAACATATATGGAAAGTACTTATTAGGCAAATTTTTAAAGTTTAAGGTAGTTGTATGGATGTTAATTAATTTGGACAATTCCTAACACATTCATAGCCTAAGCTGTAATAAACTCATATAAACATGATGCACCACAATCTAGTAACAACTCAACTACTTATAGCTTAGACAAATTAGAACCATACTTGTCAAAATTTAGTTAGAGCAAGGAAATTATGAAACAAAATTTTGGATAAGTATGCTGGCATGTAATTATTACTTACAATCCACTAAAACATAGCTCTAACTAACCTTATTCATCCCATTAGATGTTTAACTCACAAATTTATTCTACCATGTCAGACCATATACTCTTATCTTAGTATAAAGTTACTCATGAATCAGATTATCAAACATTTCTCCTTTAGTCCCAGTTTTCTTAAAGCTCAATAATTCTAACATAATTTCATTGACCTAAGTAAGTATTTTACTTTACATCTTAAGCACACAACAACTTATTAAGTTCAATTAGTTTTAAAATTACTTTCTAATGATCTAAAACTAAACACGAGACAGCATGACTGCAGTTTACTCATTAACTGAACTTATCTCCATTATAGAGCGTCTACACAAATTATAGTTTTGTAGTACTTTTCTAGTAATATGATGTGGTTTACTAGAAATCAGACTAAAATCTTACCACACCCATAAAGACTTTTTACCAATATCTTCGTAAAGACTAGACAGTAAGCTAAGCCAAAAATTACTCAATCTCAACATAATAAGGCCTCTTTATTTTTTTCTTACAGGATATTCTTCTACTAAGTAAATAAATCAACTAAGATTCCAGAAGATAGTGGACTTAAAAACAGAGATTTCAGCTCACCAATTAAACATAATCAAGCATGTTAGCATTTAGTTAACAACTTGTTCGTGTTTTTTTAATAACAAAATTCAGATTCAGATTTAGTTTTTAGACCTCTTAAAAAAATGGTAAATTTTATCAAGAAAGCCCATTCAGAGTGACAATCTATCAATTAGCATCACAGAAGATCTAATAAGAGTACTTTTTGCAACTTTTAAACCAGAATTTTCAGATAGCCTTATAGTTCGTACAAAATCAAGCAATGACCCATGAACTCTAGTTAGACAACTCCATGAATTTTGAGCTATGGCCTGTGATAGAACACGATATAGATAAATTCCAAATAATAGATTGGCATATAGGTGATTACTCAAAATGTAAGTTCATATTACTTTAACATCACAAGACTTAATCATAGTCACTTAATATCAAAACAGCTAATTGAATTATTCAATTCTCATTCCACTCCTAAAAACGTTACTGGATAGATATAATATACGCCCTAATATAGAATAGCATGGAGTATAACAAGTAATAGCAATCGGCATCGTAATTCATAAATCAATAGCTATTAAAACACCATGAAACAACTATACTACAACCCCTTTTTTTTTCTAAGTAGATCAATGAAATTCAGCTCCCAAGGTAAGAGTTATGTTATTGTCTATTTTTTTTTCAGTTGAAAAGAGGGCACAAAAGTGAATATCATAGGCATGTCAGTCCACACAGTAGGTTGCACAGAACTAAAAGAGAAATTATGCCATTAAAGTAGCCAATAGATTATAGCAACTAAACACCAGGCTAAAAGTGATCCGGAAGTGTGTGTAGTACACATATAATCTAGACAACCCTAGATCACAAGTACTAATTTTCAACCTCGCTCGCCAAAGTTTCTTTAGACAACCCAAGATCACAAGTACTAATTTTCTTTTTATCAACTAAATTACAAAAGAAAAGTTAGTATCTCCGTTGAACTTTGAGTATGGAAAGAGTATAAATCTCCCCGGCAACGACACCAAAATTTGATACGTGTCGTTTACCGTATAAAATTAAAAACCTATCTTAGACCTTCAAAAATATTAACAAGTAGTAAAAGGGTAAGAAAGAGTCGATCCCACGGAGAGACTACTAGATTTCCTAAACACAAAATTTAACTAAGAAAAATACTATTCACAGAAACACGCGAGATTATACAACTATTTACTTATTTACATAGATTTGGGGGGTTTAAGATAATATGAACTACTAGAACTAAGTAAAAATAAGACTAATCTACTATCTACAAGTGATGACAAGCTGCCCATTAAGCACATAACTTAAAAATATTCAACCTTTTAATAGTAAATTTGGGTCAAACACGATTAGTCGCAAAGATAATATGACAGATTAATGTTAGGAATATTGGTAGCAAAATTTCCCCTTATCCCTCTTCTCCAATCTAGCCAAGCGAAATTAACGCAACCCACTATGACTAAATTATGAGTGGCAATGGCTGTAGGAATATATAGATGCATATAGCGGAATTTCAGGAAACAATTTCCTAACATCTATCATAGGATCGCAAACATAATCAAACATATGAATCATTCAATAGGGATTAAATATCAAACCTCTGTAGCGTGATTTCCCTGTTGTATGCAAGCTTTGAAGATCCGAGAGCCCCAAGTGTTGCTCCTCTAATCAGTCCACGAGCACCAGTTGAACACCAACGTCTGCTAGAACGGAAGAGAAAAGATCCCTTGCTTTTTGGTGGTATAGGCACTGGTTAGAGGGAATAGATTTGGGTTTCAATTCTCTCTCTATTGTGAAAAGAAACTGATTATTGAATTGATCACCTAAACCCTAATATTATATCCTATATATAATAGAAGAGTCATAGGCTAGTTAGGAGAACTAATTCTCCTTCTATTCCCCTTTGGACTGGCCCAACCCTAGTCCTAAATGGATTTAGATTGCTTTGTCCAACTTGTGCTACAATGTGTGACCTCATAGGATTAATATGTTTTAGTTATAGGCCCAATCAATATTGTCCTATTAATCATATTTATTCTCTAGCAAGAAAATAAGATTACTAAAATAATTAACTTTATTATCTTCATAATATTATTCCTATTTATATTTCGTAATTATCGGGATGTCTAAGGACATATTCCTTCAATCTCCCACTTGTCCGAAGACAAGAGCGCAATGTTAAATTCCTTAAGTCACTTAATGTCAAATTTGATAACACAATGTTATTCTCAAATTTATGTTCCTTGATCGCTGAGTTCGAACTGCTCAAATGAGAATTAACTCTTTAATCCTATTCCGCATGGCCATGCAATTTTCCAGTTCTCACTCATCAAGAGGCCCAGACACCATTCCTATTTAATAGGAGGACTTATCCACTCTTGTATGACCATAACTCCAACTCAATTCTTAGCCCACCTGATCACTGCCTTTATAACCTCCTTTTACGGCGCGGCGTTTAACAGTGTCAAAGTTAAACTAATTATATTGTGGTTATTAAGACATACTCATGTCTAAGGAATCCACTAAATATAGTAGTTTGATTCTACTTTTAGAATCTAATTAGGTCAAGTCTCAATGTATCAACTATACATCCATATAATCAATTAGACATCTCTATGTCTCCATAGCCCATGGAACTGTGCTATCAATTAATTATATACTAGTCTTTTAAATAAATCACTTATGTCCAATTTAGTGATTTAGACTAGGGACTTTAAATAAATTGTGATTTCTGTTCACTTTATTGGGTTCCATTATCAAAACGTTTTCGATAATCCTATTTGAAAACACAAATTATTTGGACATTTTATTTAATACTAAACCAAGCGATTAAATAAGAAACGAATTTTTATTAATAAACATTCAAAGCATAATAAATGTCTTTACAATTGTAAACATGAAGTAAACAACCTAAAGCCATTCTCCCATATGCTTAAGCTCCATAGACCTAGTATGACACTCATGCTTAGGTTGAGCAAGCGGTTTAGTCAGAGGATCTGCTATGTTATCCTCATTATGAACCTTGCTTAATTACTTTCACATCCTCTCTTCCAACGATCATATACTCAAAGCATATGCAACATCCGATCGAGTGCATATTATGGCATATATAATGGATCCTATTGCAGAAGCATAGGGAACATTACTCATACGCTTGACCTCATCAGGACTCGAAGGACATGCACTGAGTCTTGCCAAGTGTTATGCCATATTGCATGGGAATGAAACCTTTTTTAGAGTTTTCCAGCTTGAACCTTGCAAGAACCTTATCAATATAAGTCTCTTAACTAAGTCCAATCAGTCTTTTAGATCTATCTCTATAGATCTTTATTCCCAATATGTACTCTGCCTCTCCTAGATCTTTCATAGAGAAACAATTTTTAAGCCATTCCTTGACTAACTCAAGCATGGTTTTATCATTTCCTATGAGGAGTATGTCATCCACATACAAGACCAGAAAAGTAATACTACTCCCACTTAACTTCTTGTATACACAAGATTCCTCTTTATTTCTGAGAAAGCCAAATTTATTGACTGCCTCATCAAATCTGAGGTTCTATCTCCTTGATGCTTGCTTTAGTCCATAAATTGACTTCTTAAGCTTGCATACCCTCCCTGGATTTTCTAGATCTTCAAAACCTTGAGGTTGTGTCATGTACACATCCTCTTTCAAGAATCCATTCAAGAAAGCGGTTTTGACATCCATCTGCAATATTTCATAGTCATGAAAGGCAGCAATCGCAAGGATTATCCTAATGGACTTCAGCATGGCTACTGGTGAGAAGGTTTCATCATAGTCAATACCATGAATTTGTTTAAAACCTTTCGCCACCAACCTTGCTTTGAAAACACTAATGTTTCCATCCTTGTCTGTTTTCAACTTGAAAATCCATTTGCATCCAATGGGTTTTACCCCATCAGGCAAATCAACCAAGTCCCATACTTGATTTTCAGACATGGAATCCATTTCAGATTTCATGGCCTCAAGCCATCTTTCGGAGTCTTGACTATCCAAAGCATCTTTGTAGCTAGTAGGCTCTTCTGATTCTAAAATCATTATTTCAGAACTTTCAGTCAAAAGGAAATCAATATATCTCTTTGACGGAATGATGGTCCTACTAGACCTACGTTGGGGAACAACCAGAAGAAGTTTCTACCTCACTAGGTTGAGTGACTTCGCATGGAGTATCTCCAAGTGGGACGGTAGGAGGTACGTGAATTGAATGCACCACCTCCTGAGCATTTTCATGTCGGGCCGCCTCTGATGAGGTGTTAACCTCATCCATTTGTTGCTCATCTCGAACTTCTTCGAGATATACATTTCTCCCACTTGTTTTTCTGGAAATAAACTCCTTTTCCAGAAAGACACCATTACGAGCAACAAACACTTTGTTTTCGCTTTGGGTGTAGAAGTAGTATCCCTTAGTCTCTTTTGGGAAACCCACAAAAAGACATTTATCGGATTTGGGTGAAAGCTTATCAGAAAATAAACGTTTTACATAAGCTTCACAACCCCATATCCTTAGAAAAGACAATTTTGGAACGTTTCCAGTCCACATTTCATATGGTGTCTTTTTCACTACTTTGGATGGTGCTCTGTTAAGTGTGAATGTCGTTGTTTCAAGCGCAAATCCCCAGAATGAAATAGGAAGATCAGCAAGACTCATCATGGATCGAACCATATCAAGTAGAGTTCGATTCCTTCTTTCAGAAACGTCATTTAACTGTGGTGTTCCTGGTGGAGTCCATTGTGAAAGTATTCCACAACCCTTCAGATGATCACCAAATTCTTGAGATAAATATTCACCACCACGATCGGATCGTAATGCCTTAATTTTCTTCCCAAGTTGGTTTTGTACTTCATTCTGGAATTCCTTAAAATTTTCAAAGGATTCCGACTTATGCCGCATGAGGTAAACATATCCAAACCTGCTCACATCATCGGTAAAAGTAATGAAGTAATTGTACCCTCCCCTAGCCAACGTACTTATAGGTCCACACACATCCGTATGTATGAGGGCTAAAAGGTCATTGGCCCTTTCACTTGAACCTGTGAAAGGAGACTTTGTCATTTTCCCCATCAAGCAAAACTCACAAGTATCAAATGATTCGAAATCAAATGATTTGAGAATTCCATCTTTATGAAGTTTCTCAATGCGCTTTGAGCTTATGTGGCCTAATCGACAATGCCATAGGTATGTAGGGTTTGAATCATTTGCTTTATGTTTCTTGCTGTCTATGTTATAGATGTGGGTTTCTAAGTCTAGCACATATAAACCATTTGATAACTTAGCGGAGACATAGAACATATCATTCAAATACGCAGAACAGCAATTGTTCATTATTGTAAATGAATAACCTTCGGAATCAAAAACAGGAATCGAAATAATGTTCTTTGTGATAGCAGGAACATAATAACAATTATTAAGTTCTAAAACTAATCCTGAAGGTATAAGTAGACTATATACTCCCACTGCCAATGTAGCAACTCGTGCTCCATTGCCAACGCGAAGATCTACTTCTCCCTTTCCCAATGTTCTACTTCTTTTGAGGCCTTGCATATTACAAATAATGTGCGAACCACAAGCGGTATCAAATACCCAAGAAGCAGAAGTTGCTAAGTTAACTTCTATAACATACATATCTGAACTAGAAACTCCTTTCTTTTGATCCTTCAGATACTTGGGGCAACTACTTTTCCAATGACCAACCTTGTTACAGGTGTAACAATAGTGCTCATCAGCAACTTTTGGTTTTGGTGTAGTCTTTTGCTTTTCTAAAGTTTCAGACTTGGTAACTTGTTTGCTTTCGTCCTTCTTAATAGCAATCCCAATCCTATTGAGCGATTGCCCTTTACTAACCATAAGAACATCATCATATTCTTTTCTAGGCTGGTTAGGGATGATTCGCTCAGTCTGAGTTAGCCTTTCATGCATCTCTTGCATCGTTGCTTCCTCTCCTTGCATGTGAAAGTCTTTGAACTTTTGAGTTTTGAGAACGATTCCCATATCCCTTTCACTTGCAATGAAACGTTCAGCATTCAATTTGTCCTTCGAAAGGACGGAGCGCAAATTACAAGTAGAATTGTTGGTGTTGATATTGTTGTTACTAGACATAATTACTACAACAAATAATAAAGCAAGATTCAATCAATGTTTATCAAGAAAGCAATAATTAAACAAATTTTAATTAACTACTACCCTTTATTCAAAATGAAAGTCCCCTATTGAATAAAGAAATAACCAAGATCCCCTCCCACTACAATCAAACGGACTTTGGCCCTGCCTTCAATTTATAGTAGTTGAGGTAAGTAAACACTTTACTAATTATAACTAATTATAATTCTTGGTAGACAGGTTAACAACTCCTTGTTTACTCCTATCTCTTAGCTTCAAAACCCAAAACTTTGTCTTTTGATAATTTTTTTGAGTTAAACCAAACATTAACATCTAAGTTTCAAAAACCTACCCTACTATCCCCGGAACTATGAGCAACTCCCTGCTTTGGCAGAACCTATTACTCATGATCTAAGGCTTTATATGTGTTGTTTGGAAAAGCTATTAAACTCAATATTACTTTTGGGGACCTAAGTTTACTAATATGGTCAATCAATAGTGAACACATGAATCAATTAACCACAAACAAACTTAGAAGCAAGCATTTAAACAAAATAAATGCAAGATTTTAATAAAGCAATAATTAAATGATCTAGTATGGCCCCTATACTTAGGAAAATAACTAATCTTCATGAATCCTCCCTTGAATCTCCATGGATCACCATCTTTGAAACTCCTGGATGCTCATGCTTGATTACATAATTTGAATTAAATAAATAACGAAAATTTAAAGTTACAAAAATACAAACGATTCGCAGATCGTATTTACTATCCTAATTTGGGCCACACTAGTCATAACATGCAAAATATAATATCATACATATTACATTAAACATACATGCATTTATAATATCAAAATAAAATAAACACAAATTATTTACTTATTAACAATTAATAAGCAAATAAAACTTTCCATACTAATTATAAAACTTAACAAATTTAAGCTAGAAATTATTTAGGAAACTTTATTATTTTAATTTAATTACCTATTTAAACATGGCAATAATCATTATTATTCACAAATTTGCAAAATAGGAAACTTTTGGATTTACGCTCAACTTTGGAAAATCAAATTTTCCTTAAAAACAAAATTTTTTTTTTTTTAAATAAGGTTGACTTGTTGACCGTTGACCAGCAGCACAAGGCTGCCAGTCAACAGCCAAGACAAATTTGCAACCCACGAAACACGCTGGGTTCAACCAGCCACCAACACCAACACCAATTCACCACACCAAGCCAGCAGCACGCTAGCCAGGACGCCAGCCAGCGCGCCGCCGGCACCCCCTCAACCGGCCTCGCAGGCCAACCTCACGCTGCACAAGCCACAAACAGGACACAAACAGGACCGCCAGCAGCCGCCAGAATGCGACGCACATCCCACCCGCCGCCGGCCAGTCCATCAGCCAGCACACGCCGGCAGTAGATGCCACCAACGCGCGCCAGCAACCCGTGCGAGGAGGGAGGGGTTGCGCACGTCGCACGTGTGCCGCCCACCCTTCCCCACCTGTGCCGCCTTCCGCCCCGCCAGATTCCGGTTGCTCCCGCCACCACCGTGTCTCCACCTCTTCTTGGTGGTGCAACCCAGCCATGGTGGGGTTTCCTTTTTAATTTATGTAACAATTTACATTAAAATTAAACTAATCTTTATTCAACAATTGTTTAAAGATTAAGGATTTAATTAGGCTTTAAAAATCCAAAAATCATGGCAGAAATTATTGAATCAATCAACAAATCTTAATCAAATTTTTAGGTTTGTTGAGATTAGATTTGAATGTATAATCTATATTAAACAATAAATCTTATCAAGAATTCAAAATTAGGGCAAAAATCAAATAATATCCGAAAAATTCAGAAAATTAACAATTAAAATCTGAAAAATTCGAAAATAATTTTTTTAGGGTGATCTACTGAATTATCTTAACAAATAAAATCAAATAATTTAATTATTATCCTTAAATTCTATGAATAATCAAATTACATAAAATTTAACCAAAATTCATAAATAATATGATAAAATCCAAAAATTAGTGGGAAAAAATAATCAAATTATTTTCATCCATCATATTATTGTAGATCTATGAGGGTGATGAATGTTATATTTATTTAACAAGTAAAAATCAAGTCTTTTAATTGTTAACAAATTATTTTCAATGATTAATCAAATTAAACATTAAAAAATTTTAAATGTAACAAATATATTTATAAAATTCCGAAAATTTTAGAGTGAATTAAACAATTTATTTCGTCCCTAATATAAAATTTTGGACCTTTATAAAATTATTTGAGCATAAATCACAAATAAAATAATTATTTATAATTTCCAATCAATTAATATCAAATATCAATTATGCACATTCAAGCCATAAATAAATCCTCCCTTAATTGAATAAAAATAATAACTTTGCATACAATTACATGATCATACGAATATTATGAATTAGGCAAAACTGATACCATTGTAGGAATATATAGATGCATATAGCGGAATTTCGGGAAACAATTTCCTAACATCTATCATAGGATCGCAAACATAATCAAACATATGAATCATTTAATAGGGATTAAATATCAAACCTTTGTAGCGTGATTTCCCTGTTGTATGCAAGCTTTGAAGATCTGAGAGCCCCAAGTGTTGCTCCTCTAATCAGTCCACGAGCACCAGTTGAACACCAACGTCTGCTAGAACGGAAGAGAAAAGATCCCTTGCTTTTTGGTGGTATAGGCGCCGGTTAGAGGGAATAGATTTGGGTTTCAATTCTCTCTCTCTTGTGAAAAGAAACTGATTAATGAATTGATTACCTAAACCCTAATATTATATCCTATATATAATAGAAGAGTCATAGGCTAGTTAGGAGAACTAATTCTCCTCCTATTCCCCTTTGGACCGGCCCAACCCTAATCCTAAATGGATTTGGATTGCTTTTTCCAACTTGTGCTACAATGTGTGACCTCATAGGATTAATATATTTTAGTTATAGGCCCAATCAATATTGTCCTATTAATCATATTTATTCTCTAGCAGGAAAATAAGATTACTAAAATAATTAACTTTATTATCTTCATAATATTATTCCTATTTATATTTCGTAATTACCGGGATGTCTAAGGACATATTCCTTCAATAGCTAACTTTAAACTAGGCCAAAGTTACCTCTTAATAATCCTACAATCGCTAGTAATTCGCAACTAGCAAAAATTCAGATTAGTAGCATTAAGAACTATCAACCCAATCAATTAAAACACATAGATATATTAATTAACTTGATCAATTTATGCTCTACTTTAAACTGGAATTATTTCGCAAATTCTAATTTAAAATAGTTACTACCCAGATTATGTAATCTGTACTAGGACAAATTATGTAATTAGCGTAAGAACACACTATATACTCAAAAGATAGCAATTAAGCATAAAAATGTAATCTTTATTAGCAAGAACAAGTATAATTTGAATATCATATCAAGATTCGAACTAACAATGTAAATACTAGAATTCCAAGACCCAAAAAAACGCAACTGAAAAAATAAATAATCAAAGTACAAGATCATAATTTGTGAATATAAATTTCTGGATAAAACTAAAGAGATTAAAGGAGAGAGAACAACTTATAATTAATCCCCGGAAAATCGCTGCTCGACTTCGATTTCGACACCTCCGACGACCCCGACTCTCACTCTTCCTCACTGCACAGTAGCTGAACGGCGATGGACTGTCCTTCCTCCACTTCAAACTTTCAATCTTTGCCCCGAGATTTCACTCTCAAACTCCCTTTATTTTTAATCAAAAATCCTCTCAAGCTTGCCTCCCTTCTCCACCGAGTAAACCAAAGTATTTGTAGTAGAGTAGTGCCAAATTCCCCTCCCAAGATGATAGAATTTCATCCCTAGATTCACGCAATGTCTATCTATCTCTTAATGTTTTCAATTTCCCAAATGAAATAGAGAACCTAATATGATAGATTTTGAGTAAGAGTAGAAGATATAATTTTTCCATGTTTCCTTCATGTACTGGAGGTAAGAAGCGAAGGAGTTGATATTTTGTTTTGGCTGGCGACGTACTATGCGCTCTTGGTCTCCAATTCCTCTTTTCCTTTTTTTGGTTTCTTCTTCATAATTTCTTCATTTCTTTACTTCCTTTCTCACGTGCAACTTATTTTGCTACCTGTAAGCATAATGTTTGATTTGTTCACTTGGTTAGTCACCTATGATACATAATACACTAATTAAGTAAAGTTTATATTAAAAATATGTAACTAACACAAAATCGTCTAACTTATATTAAAACTAGTAAAATCATAAAATATATGACAAAGATAAACTATAATGCTGAAATTAGGGACTAAATACATAATAAATAACACACTTATTAATGGGCTTTTAAAAGGTTATTTTAAAACGTTTGAGGAACTTGGCTTAGTAAAACTACTTATAAAAAAAGGGTTTCGCAAATGGGTTAATAAAAAGAGTTAGAAAATGGTTTTGGGTTTAAAATATTTTATTTTAGACTCGTTCTTTATTCTTTCCTCGATCCGGACCAATTAGAGCGGGGTATTAGTCATCACAGGGTACTAAATGGGGAGACACGATTATGTGTCTACAAGGGGCCTTCGAAGCTGTGAAGAAACTACTTAGTGCCACGCCTATCTTGGCCTTACCAGATTTCTGACAACCTTTTGAGGTTGAGTGTGATGCTAGTGGAGTAGGGATATGTGCTGTGTTGGTGCAAAAGAAGCATCCCATTGCCTATTTTAGTGAGAAGTTGGGAGAGGCTAGGTTGAACTATTCGACTTATGACAAGGAGTTCTATGCCATTGTGAGAGCCTTGGATCATTGAAGTCATTATTTGAGGCCTAGTCATTTCATTCTACACTCGGATCATGAGGCATTGAAGCACATCCATGGGAAACAAAAGCTAAATCCACGCCATGCTAAGTGGGTTGAATTCCTATAATCTTTCCAGTTCTCTTCTAAGTACAAAGAAGGCAAAAATAATATAGTGGCAGATGCTTTGTCGAGGAGATATACACTTCTTGGAGTGTTGAGTTCGAGGTTGCTTGGCTTTGATCTCATCAAGGAGTATTATAAGGGGGATGTGGATTTCCAACCTATCATAGAGGGGTGTTTGAAGGGAGCAATAGGGTCTTATGTGCTGTAAGATGGGTTCCTTTTCAAGGGAAATCGGTTGTGCATATTTGAAAGGAGCAATAGGGTCTTACAGAGTTGCTTGTGAGGGAGGCTCATGGAGGAGGTATTATTGGACACTTTGGGATGACCAAGACACTAACTATGTTACAAGAGCACTTTAATTGGCCGAAGATGCAAAGTGATGTGTAAGGGGTGTTAGCTAGGTGTGCAAATTGTCAAAAGGAAAAGAGTACATTCCATCATGGTGTGTATACACCTTTGCCAGTTCCGGAGTTTCCATAGGATGATGTGTCTATGGATTTCATAGTAGGGCTGCCTAGAACACAAAGGGGGAAGGATTCTATAATTGTAACAGTCCACTCTTCCGAGCTGCTAATGAAACACACTCAACAACCATAAACTAAAATTAACTCTTAATTAAATAAAATCACAGCGGAAAAATACCTTAATTACACCAATAACTCCACTAAAATTCCCATATATATAATGAAATATCAATAACTAATTTCGAAACAGCTATCTATATACACACTTAATCCATAATATACAGAATCCTATTCTTGCGCCACTTCCAATTCCGAGCTCATAACACCAAACCTGCAAATTCAGGGAAGAAATACAAAACAAATAAAATTCCAAAATGAGTGGAAAACTCGTAACCTTTACTTCAGCCAGTTATAAACATTTTATTTATCAAACCATTTTCATCTCGTTACAACGCTGGCATAGCTTATTCTCTTAAGCAAATCAGTGGCAAGTATGGGATTCGGACAAACGCTGCCTCCATGATTCGTTATGGAGCCCAGTAATACTACCCCCAAGGTTCGTTAATTATGAGGCGTAGCCGACCGTATCAGGTCAAAAGAGTAACCATCCTCCACCCATACCTTGCCCACTTTCTATTTTCAGTTCATAAACTAAGCCAGCAAAACAATTGCGTATTCATATTATCCAATAATATTTCCACAACACCACATTCATAACTATGGCTATAGTACGAACTTATATACGAAAATATAACACAAAGATCAACACACATGGGCATAAGTAAATACATTTTACTGAACATAAAAGTTACCTGAAACGCAATCCAAATCCCAACACACAATCTCCTTCATTAATCTTAATCTCCAAATGAGACTCAACTCCATAATTATTCTCCAATAATTTACCTCACAACAATAACGATAATCAATAACCAATCTTAAACTAATCTAAACTAGAAAACATAATCATAACAAATTCCTAATATAGAAATTCTTTACAACCATAATTCCAAACTCTTAATCCTAAATTATGTAAACTGATTCTGCATATTTTAAAATCATAAAACTAACTTATTGAACTAAACTAACTCAACTTAGCAAACAAGCTAAATTAAACAAATGAGAAACTAATTTAGCAAATTCACACATCAAACATATTACTATTACTAACAATATTATACTAAACTCATTTAAGAATTTATAACTCAAAACTCTTTTCCAAAAACAATAGAATACTAACAGAAGTTGCCAATCAACTACAAAACTATTCCTACTGGTTCACTAACCACAACTAGCAACAACGCATCAAAACGACGACGCCGCATCAACAACAACAACAATAATACCAGCAGCAGCAACAACCCAACACAAAAAAAGGGGAAAATACCTTGGCAAACTACCAACACACGACCACCACCAGAGGTGGCAGCAGCACCAACGAATTAACCGGGGAGAGCGAGAACACACCGGTGGCAGCAGCATCACCGCGCGAAGGGGGAGAGAAAGTAGCAGCGGCACCGTGTCGAGGAGCACCACCAGCAGCACCAACGACGCACCAAAACAACAAAAACAACAACACTGCAGTAGCAGCTAGGGCGACGACACACGAGCACCAACGGAGTAGCAGCGCGAGTGAAGGAGAGAGAAGAGACCGCACAAGTAGTGCTGAGTCTCCGGCGAGCAGCAAAGGGGGTGGGGGGAACTCCGGCACAGGCGGAGCAGCCTGAAGTAGCAGCAAGCAGAGGTGAGAAAGAGATGGGGTTTTTGCGAGGTTGGGGTTTTGGGAAACAGAGGAAACATCGAGAAAGCCACGGGAAGGAAAGGGATTAAGAATGGGTTTGGGTTCTCCAAATTAGACCGACAAGGAGAAAAGAAAATAAATGGAGAACCGACTTTGGTTTCCAATTTGACCAAATACCGCTCAACTAATTGCACACAAAACCCAAAAAAAAAACATATAATAATAATAATAATAATAATAATAATAATAATAATAATAATAATAATAATAATAATAATAATAATAATAATAATAATAATAATCGTAATAACTTCATAAACTTAAATAAATAAATATATTACAAACACGATAAAAAAAAATAAATTCATACTCTAACCCAAATAAAAAAAGAGTTTCCGAAACATAATTAACTTAATAAATATAATTAGCATTTAATAAATGCTCTTAAAAATAGGGCTATTACATACTACCACCCTTATTAAAAGTTTTATCCTCAAAACTTGGAAATAATAATTTAGAAAAACAAAAATCTCAAGCTCCTAAGATATTAGGTATCCAACCTCAATTCTACCATCAGCTTTTGTATCTCCACTTCAACTCAATATTAGCATTGAGGAGCAAAGAAAACAAAAGGGGCGAAATTTTCGGCACATGATTCCAGTCATCTCATTCGCAGAGGTCTCGTTTGAAATTCATTTATTTAAGCAAATCATATAGATTTCTCAAAACGCATAGCATCACAGACAATACAAGATAATACACCTTCACATAAACATTTTCCGATTTCAAACTATCCCAAGAATCTTTTACCCTCGCTAGGTAGCCAACTAGGCATACGGTCACAAGTTGCTCTGATACCATCTTGTAACAGCCCACTCTTCCGAGCTGCTAACGAAACACACTCAACAACCATAAACTAAAATTAACTCTTAATTAAATAAAATCGTAGCGGAAAAATACCTTAATTACACCAATAACTCCACTAAAATTCCCAAATTTACAATGAAATATCAATAACTAATTTCGAATCAGCTATCTAATTACACACTTAATCCATAATATACGGAATCCTATTCTTGCTCCACTTCCAATTCCGAGCTCATAACACCAAACCTGCAAATTCAGGGAAGAAATACAAAACAAACAAAATTCCAAAATGAGTGGAAAACTCGTAACCTTTACTTCAGCCCGTTATAAACATTTTATTTATCAAACCATTTTCATCTCGTTACAACGCAGGCATAGCTTATTCTCTTAAATAAATTAGTGGCAAGTACGGGATTCGGACAAACGCTGCCTCCATGGTTCGTTATGGAGCCCAGCAATACTACCCCCAAGGTTCATTATGAGGCGTAGCCGACTCTATCAGGTCAAAAGAGTAACCATCCTCCACCCACACCTTGCCCACTTTCTATTTTCAGTTCATAAACTAAGCCAGCAAAACAATTGCGTATTCATATTATCCAATAATATTTCCACAACACCACATTCATAACTATGGCCATAGTACGAACTTATATACGAAAATATAACACAGAGATCCACACACATGGGCATAAGTAAATACATTTTACTGAACATAAAAGTTACTTGAAACGCAATCCAAATCCCAACACACAATCTCCTTCATTAATCTTAATCTCCAAATGAGACTCAACTCCATAATCATTCTCCAATAATTTACCTCACAACAATGACGATAATCAATAACCAATCTTAAACTAATCTAAACTAGAAAACATAATTATAACCAATTCCTAATATAGAAATCCTTTACAACCATAATTCCAAACTCTTAATCCTAAATTATGTAAACTGATTCTGCATATCTGAAAATCATAAAACTAACTTATTGAACTAAACTAACTCAACTTAGCTAACAAGCTAAATTAAACAAATGAGAAACTAATTTAGCAAATTCATACATCAAACATATTACTATTACTAGCAAATTCACACATCCAAAAGACTTAGGGCCCTTCAAGTGTTATAGAAGCTCAAACTAGTCCACCATCCCTAGACACACAAACATGCCTTAGACTCCACTCTACTCAAAACTTTAGAAAAATAGTACTAAGTGTGGGAGGCATCCACAAATTGACCTCTTTTATTGGAATTCTTCTATTCTTTTTGCTTTTTGCTTTTCTTCACTTTTTTTTCATTTTCACGCCTTTTTTGACTGTTTTTGGCTTTTTCTTTTTTCCTTATTATGGGAATTTTTGCTATACAAAAGAAGAGTAACTACTCACTAAAGAGAAACATGAGAACTTGTGGCTTTTTGTACCACTTATTACAAACAAAAAGAAGTAAAAACTAAGCTTTTTGTAGAGTTTTGTTTGGGGACTTGATGAGCATATCTAGGGATGCTAGGGACCGCAAATTTGAAGCTAAATTTATTCAAGCATGAGCAACATAGTCAAGATTCAAGACTAGACATCCAATTGAGCATTCATTGGTTTCATTTTGGTTGATTCTAATGCAATCAAGATTAATTACCTCCTAAAGCACCACAACCCAAGCTCACAATCTTCCAAAAGGAGCCTCTAAACATATACTCAAAATCCAAGCAAGGAATCCACATATATCATCAACTAGTATCTTCCTTGGGCAAGGAAATCAAAACTTTATTCAAAGCTAAAACTTCATTTTGTTTTTCTTTGTTTTTCAGATTTTTTTGCTATTTTTGCTCTTTTTCAAATTTTTTTTTGTTTTATTTTTTTGAACTAAAAACAAAGATTGAAAAAGAAGGGAAAGAAAAGGAAAAGAAATAAAGCTTAAGAAAAAGAAAGAAGAAGAAAAAAAATGAAAGAAAATTGTTTTTGGGTTTTAAAAATATACGATTTTTTTTTCTTTTTCTTAAAAACTAAGAAAATAAACAAATAAGAAAAATCAAATCATGGCACACCACATATTAACAAGCATTGGGCCATTCACCAAGCATAACCACAATCACAACAAATAATTCAATCAAAATAGCAACAAGGGTCTCCTAACACCTACCCCGTAAAGTAAAAACTACCCAAACAATGAAAATACCCCCCCCCCAAGCCAAACCAAACATCGTCCTCGGTGTGAAAGGAAGAACAAGCGGGGAGGGGGGTGGGGAGAGACCAACTCAAGGGTCTAGGTCCTCTTCCCCCTCGGGGGGAGGAGGGGGTTGCATATAGGAGGGGTAGGGGATACCGGGAGGGACCATGTTGTTATCATGAAAGAATTGCAAGATGGGGGTAAAACTCTCTCGCATGTCTTGTTGAAAGGAGGTTAGCTTTTGTTCGAAACTATCAAACCGCCTATCTATATGGGCATAAATAGGGGCATAGTCGGGAACATAGGTGGGATGGGGTTAGGGAGGAGGAGGGGGAGGGGCGGAAGAGGAGGAGGCAAACTCATGGGGATCCCGCCTATGGTAGGTGCCGATCTCCGTGCCTTCCTCCGCGGCTTCCAGGATGAGATAGACTTGTCCCGTTTTAATCTCGGTGATGCAGCGGTTTGGAAGTTGAATGGAAGACATTTTACGAATCTTCCAAGTAAAATGGATTCCAGTCACTGTAAACCAACGCGCATCTTGTAGGTGTTGTTGGTTTATGAGGGTCGGCCTTGTGACCTCGGGGGTCCTAGGGCGAACCCTAAAGTGCTCAGCAATGGCGGTAATTAAACCATCTACAACATTCGACCCACGTCCGAGAGTCTTTGGGGTGCCTACCCTTTGGAGATGGCGGGGAAACATCAAAGGTATGTTCAGCTTCTTCTTATCCCATAGGTAAGAACCTATGATCATAAGTTCCGACTGACTTACCTTTGAGTTATCCTTTCTCCCAAAGATAGTGTTCCCCAAAAACTTGCGGAAGTACCGGATAGCCGGTTGGTGTATGAGTGAGTCATTTGTATTTTTTGCTTCATAACTCTTTCCGTCACTCAACTTACTCCAACAATCATAAAGGTTGAAAGAAGGTGATGGAGTGGTGCTCGATTCAATTTTTAATTCAAAAATTTCAGCAAAATCGCAAATAGGCATAGAACGAGCAACATTCCCCCAACCTAAAATTGAGAACGGCTTCTGCTTAAGTTGAGCACGCAATTCGTTGCTCTCCGGTTACTTCCAAAGAGCTTAAGAATTCAAGTGTTATGCACTTATAAGTCTTCTTTCTCATCATTAATACATTTTTCAAATTCAAACCGTCAGCTATATTATTAACATCCCCCCGAATCCCCTATAATGACAACAAGGTCTCATCAACAAAATGGGTAGGGGCGAATTCCTTAGCCTTAAGGGCTTGGAATCTATTAAAATGCTCTAAACCATCAAAAACAATGAAAGGGAATTTGGGATCATGGAACTCACCGGGGGCATTAAGCCCCGAGACGTTTTTCCCTTGTGATTGTTGGCTTGAGCTAGCTTGCCCCACTTGCCTACTCCGCTTTGATTGCCTCCTCTCCATGCTTTGAATTGCTTATTGCTCAAAAATGAAAAATCCCATAACTATGTAGTGAGAGTGGAAAAAAGTAAAAAAAAAAATTTGTTTGTTTTTGAGTTTTTTATGAGAGAAATGGAAGGGGAATGATGTTTTGGGAAGAATTTGTGAAGAGATTTGAGTGGAAGATGATGAATTTGAGAGTTATGGTAAAATTTTTGAGAGAGAAAATGGTGAAAAATGGTGGAGATGGGGTTTTTGAAGGAGAAATAGTTGAAATTTGTGGAGGAAAGTTGATGAGGATGAAGATTTGTGAGGGATTTTAAGTTTTTAAGTGGTGAGATGAGTGATTTGAGTGAGTTTTTAGGAGGTTAGGGTTTGAGTTGAAGAGGGTTAGAGAGAGTTGAGAGGTTGAAGATGAAGGAAGAGTGAAGAGAAAATGAGAAAAGTTAGGCAAAAGAAAATTTTCGGCCCCCTTGTTTTGCTAACTGATGTCCCGACCCGGGCGGGTCACCACACCCGAGCCCTCGGGTCAGAGACAACACCCTTTTTTCGTGTTCCAGCAGGCGACCCGGGCGGGTCACCACACCCGAGAGCTCGGGTCGAGCGACCCGGGCGGGTTTCCTCTGACCCGGGCTTGTCAGAACTGGTACACTGTAGGTGCTTCCTCGTTTCACCCGACCCGAGCAGGTCGTGACACCCCAGGCCTCGGGTCATTGCCAACCCGAGCGGGTTGGACTATTAGTCTCTATTTGTCTCCTTAGCCCATAGAGACTCGGGAGGGTCCATGCACCCGGGCCCTCGGGTCAGCTGGATTTGCCTCTTTTTTTTCTTTCTTTTTCTTCTCTCTTTGCTCCAACGCTCTCCAAATCAATCCTAAACATACCCAAATCACAAAATCACCACAACAAGCAATTCAAAAATCATAATAATATGTGCAAAGCCATCATTCCAAGTAAATAAAAACCAAAAAGAAGAGAAAGAAATATAAATAAGTGAGAAAAACGGGTTGCCTCCCGCTAAGCGCTTGTTTAAAGTCATTAGCTTGACTACCATAAATCTTCAATCATTGGGAGGGGACTAGTCCTCAAGTGCAATAGAGTATGCTTCTTGAATGGGTGCACCATCATAGTATAGCTTGAGTCTTTGCCCGTTCACCTTGAAGCATCCCTTTGCATCGTTGCAAATCTCGACCGCACCATGTGGGAATACTTGATGCACGGTGAATGGACCACTCCACCTTGATTTGAGCTTGCCCGAAAATAGCCTCAACCATGAATTGAACAAAAGGACTTTGTCACCAACTTTGAATTCCCTTTTCATGATTTTTTGATCATGCCAAGCCTTTGTTCTCTCTTTGTACACCCGGGAGCTCTCATAGGCATCCCTCCTAAGCTCATCAAGCTCATGGATATCAAGCATCCTTCTTTCACCCGAAGCTTGAAGGTCAAAATTCAAAGCCTTGATGGCCCAATAACCCTTGTGCTCCAATTCCACGGGCAAATGACACGATTTTCCATAAACAATCTTGTAAGGTGTCATGCCAATAGGGGTTTTGTAGGTCGTGTGGTATGCCCATAATGCATCTTCCAACTTGGAAGACCAATCCTTTCGAGATCGATTTACCGTCTTCTCCAAAATAAGCTTGACCTCTCTATTAGATATCTCCGCTTGACCACTAGATTGAGGGTGGTAAGAGAGACCCATTTTGTGATGCACCCCATATTTAGCAAGAAGGGCTTTGAATGATTTCTTGGCAAAGTGTGATCCCCTATCACTAATGATGGCTCTTGGAACTCTGAAACGGGGAAAGATCACCTTCTTAAATAGCTTGACCACTACCTTGGCATCATTTGTAGGGGAGGCGATTGCTTCAGCCCATTTAGAAAGATAATCAATCGCTTCCAAGATGTAACGATTACCAAGGGAGGAGGGAAAGGGACCCATGAAATCTATCCCCCAAACATTAAATATTTCCAACTCCAAGATGCTTGTAAGGGGTAGTTCATGTCTCTTTGATATATTGCCCACTCTTTGGCACCGATCACAAGCCTTGACAAAGCCCCCAAACATCCTTGAACATGCTTGGCCAAAATAATCCACATTGCAAGATCTTGGCCACGGTCTTGTCGGCTCCCATATGACCCCCACATGGGGATGAATGACACATCTCTATTACATTCTCAATCTCATCATCCCGGGAGACACCTCTGGTAAATACCATCCACCCCCCTCTTGAACAAGTATGGGTCCTCCCATACATAGTGCTTGGCCTCATGCATGAATCTCCGCTTTTGTTAGTAGTTAAAGTCATCCGGTATGACTTCACTAGCATAAAAAATTGCAAAATCCGCGAACTAAGGAGCATACATGGCCTTAATGGCATAGAGGAAATTATCTTGGAGAGAATCATTGATGAGAGGGTCCAAGTCTTGTGAATCATCCATGGGAAGGCGAGAAAGGTGGTCTGCAACCGAGTTTTCGGTGCCCTTCTTGTCATTGATCTCAATATCAAACTCTTGTAGGAGAAGGATCGACATAATCAAACGAGGCTTGGCATCCTTCTTGGTCATGAGGTACTTGATAGCCGCATGATCCGTGTATACCACCACCTTGGAGCACACAAGATATGACCGGAACTTGTCAAAAGCAAACACGATTGCTAGGAGTTCCTTCTCCGTAGTGGCATATTTCCTTTGAGCGGAATCAAGCGTCTTGCTTGCACAATAGATCACATGGAGCTTTCCTTCCTTTCTTTGCCCTAAAACGGCTCCCATTGCACTATCCCTAGCATCACACATTAGTTCAAAAGGCAAGCTCCAATCCGGAGCTTGCACTATGGGAGCGGAAATTAAGGCCTTTTTTAGAGTTTCAAAAGCATGCATGCAATCTTTGTCAAATTTGAATTCAATGTCATTTTGAAGCAAATTGGATAGGGGTTTCCCGCATGCCCAAGAAAAGATCTCACTCCCTTCACCGAAGTTGGGGGAGGCAATTTCTCAATAACCTCAATTTTAGCTCTATCCACCTCAATCCCTTTTTGAGAGATCTTATGACCAAGGACTATGCCATCTTCAACCATAAAATGACATTTTTCCCAATTAAGAACGAGGTTCATCTTTTGACATATCTCCAAAACTTTTTGAAGGTTGGAGAGACAAACGTCAAAAGAAGAACCTACCACGGAGAAGTCATCCATGAAAACTTCTATGGTTGATTCAATCATGTCCGAAAAAATGGCGGTCATACACCTTTGGAATGTGGAAGGAGCATTACACAATCCAAATGGCATCCTTCGATAAGCGAAGGTGCCAAATGGACACGTGAATGTAGCCTTCTCTTGGTCATCGGGGTGAATGGGGATTTGAAAGAACCCCGAATAACCATCCAAAAAGCAAAAATGGGTATGACCCGCCAATCTTTCAAGCATTTGGTCAATAAAAGGGAGGGGGAAATGGTCTTTCCGGTGGCCTTATTCAACTTACGATAATCAATGCACATGGGCCACCCGGTGACCGATCTTGTGGAGATAAGCTCACCTTTGTCATTTTTTATGACGGTCATTCCTCCTTTTTTGGGACAACTTAAACGGGGCTAACCCACCTACTATCCGAGATAGGGTAGATTATCCACGCCTCAAGGAGTTTCAAAACTTCCTTTTTTACCACCTCTTTCATGTTAGGATTTAGCCTTCTTTGAGGCTCAATTGAGGAGGCTTGACCATCATCCAAATGAATTCGATGCATACACAAGGTGGTACTTAGACCCTTGAGATCATCAATGGTATACCCAATGGCACTTCGATATTGTTTTAGAACACAAATAAGTTTGTCAAGAGATGGTACATTGGGTGTAGAATTGACAATGACGGGGTAAGTCTCGTTATCTCCAAGAAAAACATATTTCAAAGAAGGGGGGAGGGGTTTTAACTCACAAGTAGGAGGAGGCGTAGTCCTCTCTTCTTTTTCTAATGAAGCCTCCAAAACCTCGAAGCTTGCATGAGTAGGTTGGTAGATTGGTGCCTTGTCCATGGCTTGCTTGAGGTGCCAAGCTTCACCCTCCTTTTCTTGTTCTTCCCCTAGGAGCACATCTTCAAGAGGATCCCTTGCTTCAACCAAAGCCCTTAGGCTTCACACTTCTTGCTCAAGGGTATCGATCCGATGCACTTCTTCCATAATAGGAGCTTTCATGCTCTTGTTGAAAGCGAATTTCATCTTCTCATCACCAACTCTCAATGTCATTACATCTCTCTTCATGTCAACTAGCACTCCGGCCGTTTTCAAGAAAGGCCTTCCCAAAATAAGAGGTACTTGGGAGTCTTTTTCCATATCCATTACTACAAAGTCACAAGGAATGAAGACTCTCCCAACTTGCACCGGAACATCCTCTAATTCTCCAACAGGCACCTTAATCGAGCGATCCGCTAGTTGTATCACCCTTCTTGTTGGCTTAAGCTCAAAGTTGAGCTTCTTTGCAATGGAGAGTGACATTAGGCTTACACTAGCCCCAAGATCGGCCAATGCTCTCTTTGGCTCCAAATCTCCAATTCTCAAGGGTATGGAGAAGGACCCCAGATCTTCAAGCTTTTTGGAGAGCTTGCTTGTTTTGGAGGACAACACTAACTTCGGCGGTGAGAGCAATGGTGAAACTTTCTTCAAGTTTGGACTTGTTGGAAAGAAGTTCATTTAGAAACTTGGCATAGGTGGGTATTTGAGCCATAGCTTGGAGAAATGGAATATGAACTTGTAAGCCTTTCATTACCTCAAGAAACTTGACAAATTTGTCATTAAAGTGCTTCTTTACTAACCTTTGAGGATATGGAACCGGAGGAGTGTAGCTCTTCATTAGAGGAGGCTCTTTACTTGACTTTTCGGGTTCAACAACTACAGGAGTTTCAATCTCTTTATCAACTTCACTATCCACATTCTCACTCTCATTGGAGGGGTTAGCATCATCAAGTGTAGGCATCTTAGGACCCTCATAATGAGCCCTGGATCTTAAATTGATGGCTTTAGCTTGCTCTTGGATAATGGGTTGGCTAGGAAGTTGGGTGGAAGAGTTTGAGGAGTTGTTGCTCACTTGTTGAGCGACTTGGGCAAGTTGGGTTTCAATGATCTTATTGTGGGCATTCATTTGTTGGAGGGAAGTGTGTATGTCTCCAAACTTCATATCGTTATCGGCATTGGTTTTTGTTTGTTGAGCTAGGAAGACTTGGAGAGTGGATTCAAGGGAGGGTTGTTTTGGTTGATTTGGTTCAAAGGGAGCTCTAGGGGGTGGTTGTGTGAATGTTTGTTGGGGGTTATGGAATTCGGGTGGTCTAGCTTGGTAAGGTTGGGGTGGTTGAGGGTTCTTCCATCCTCCACTCGCATTGTTATTCCATCTCCCTTGGTTGTTGAAGTTAGGATTTCCCTCACCCCTAGTATTCACCCAAGCAACATGGTCCATAGACCCACCACAATAAGAGCTAGCGTGGTCCGACCCACCACAAATCTCACAAGAAAAAGCTTGGGAAGTGCCTTGGCTAGGAGATGCCAAGCTTACCTTTTCCAATTTATTTGCAAGGGTATCAAGTTTTGCATTGCTGTGGTCAATGGCATCAAGATCATACTTGCCTTTGCTAGCACTCTTCTTGCTTGCGGTTCTAGTAGAATTCCCCCAAGAGTAGTGTCGTACTACCTCTTCAATTGTAGGCTCAATATTGTCAACCGAAAGCTTTGTTAGTTGACCTACCGCACCCGAATCAAGGCTTGCACGAGTCATAGGAAGAAGACCATCATAAAAGCTTCGCATAAGCATCCATTGACTATACCCATGGTGAGGACAAGATCTTCAAAGGTCCTTGAACCTATCCCAAGCTCCATATAATGTCTCATCCTCCTCTTGAGAGAAATTAGCTATATTCCTCCTAGCTTCGGAGGTCTTCTCTTGAGAATAGAATTCGTCCACAAAAGTCGTGGTAACTTGTGCCCAAGTTGTCAAAGAGTCTTCTGGAACGGATTGCAACCATTTCTTAGCCTTGCCCACAAGAGAGAAGTGAAATAGGTTGAGCCTCACAAACTCTTAACTCACATTGTTTTGCTTCACCGTGGCACATAGTTCCAAGAAATTAGCCAAATGCTTAAGAGGGCACTCATGATTCATACCCCCATATGACTCTTGTTTGATCATGCGAATCAAATGCGGAGAAAATTCGAAGTTGGTGGTAGTAGTTGGGCGGCGAATACCACTTTTGAGTTCAAATGCCTCGGGATGCCCAAAATCCCGTAATGCTCTAGGAGCCTCATCCCCCATAGTGCTAGAAGTAGTGGAGATAGACGACTCTTGTTCAAAACCCGGTTGTTCAACGATCGATGGTTGGACCGTAGGTTCCCTAAAGATTCTCCTTAATTGCCTCAATGTATTTTCAAGGTTATGATCGATGGGGATGGTTGGATCGCCCCTCAATCTTCGTGACATGCAACCAACAAAGCTAAGAAGAATATTAGTAAAAACAACAAAGAGGTAAACACACCAAAATAAAGAAAAAGACAATTTAGTCTCAAAATTAACCAATTAGCTAATGTTAACCGCTACTTCCCCGGCCACGGCGCCAAAATTTGACAGGTCGTTGTATACTCGCCAAATATAACCTAATTTACCCAATATAGGATAAGTATAGGGTCGAATCCACAAGGAAGTAGGGTTAAATCAAGAGTTAATTAGCTAACTACAATGAGCTAAATCAATTTTTGGGTTTTTGAAAGTTTAACAATGATTCTAAAATCTAAATAAACTAGGAAATTTGCAAAGTAAATCAACAAGCAAGTAAAGGAGATAAAATAGGGGTAAAAGAACTAGGGGATTAGGGGATTCACCAACATTCAATCCAAGAATCCAACAATCAAAATCAAGGGGAAACAAATGGGGGATCACAAGGGGAAAATCACGCACATAGGAACTCTAATTACTCTCTCGAGCTAATTAGAGGAGCTTGATTAGTTACTCATGACCTATTCTCATGGCATGAGCAACCAATCTAGCCAAATCAAGCACAACATGATTAATCAAGCTTCCCTAAACTAGAAAATGCCTATTTTCATGGAGATCCTAGTCTAGCAACCAAACTTAGTTTATTCCTAGCTTCATCTCTCAATCCTTCACCAGGAATTCCAAATATGCAAGTTAAGTGGTGATCAAGCACCCAACAAACCAAGTAAAACAAGTTTGATCAACAAGTTCAACCCCAAAAGTTAACCCCCTAACTTAGATCTAAGATTCAAAGAGTAAATGAAGATTACATCCCTTCCCCTAGTAAGAAACTACTCACACATTATGGAAATAAAACAAAACAAAGCTTGAAATAACTTTATCACCATAACCATGGAGGAAAAAGAGAAAAATGCAAATAATCAACTAATAAAGCAATATCTGAACAAACAAAGCATGAAATAAGCAAGAATAATGGAAGAAAAGAAGAAAATAAATAAAGATTACCAACTTTAAGCTTTCATAAATGAAGAATGGAGATCCAAAAGCTTCAAACTTCCACATTTCTCTCTCCTAGGGTTTTGTTCTAAACTTGAATGCTAAAACAAGATCTAATTTCTCTCTAATCTCTAATTGATAATAGCCTAAGTTAAAATAAGAGGAGTCCCTCTTATATAGTCATAAGAAGTAAAACAGAAAATTACAAAACAGCCCCCGCATTAAAACAAATAAAGTCGCAAAAAGTTTCCGAAAAAATAACCCGACCCGGGCGGGTGAGATGACCCGAGCACTCGGGTGGCCTGACCGGAGCCCTCGGGTCCCCAGACCCGGGCGGGTCAACTGATCAGGAATCATGGTGACTTCTCAAAGCAAACGACCCGGGCGGGTCTGTGAACCCGAGCCCTCGGGTCAACAGACCCGGGCGGGCCAACTGAAAGGAATGCACTGTGTTGGCTGGCTGGGCTAACCCGGGCGGGTCCACACACCCGGGCCCTCGGGTCAGCATGCTCCTCTCTTTTCTTCTCCTCTTTCGAGCTCCTTGAGTCCTTGGTGCTCCATTTCTTTAATGCCTTGCCTCGGGTTTGTGCATAAAACCTCCAAGCGTGCTCCAAATCCTGAAATAAAAACAAACACCCAAAGAAAGAGCGCAAAGGAGGGAAGATGCACAAAAAGAAAGAAAATGAAGAAACTTAACCTAAATTAACCTAAAAACGATCATAAAAACTACTCCCTCCGTCCCAAAATACTCTTGACACTTATCAAGGCACGTAGTTCTAGATGATAAGTTGTTGTTTGGTTATCAATTGTTATTTTATTGAAAAGTAGATGTGATAGGAGTTAGTAGTTAGTAAAAGTAGTATTATTTTATTTTAAGGAGAGAGAATGTGGGTCATGGTTAGAGTTGGTATGTAATAGGAGTGGTATTATTTTATTTGGAGGAGAGAGAGAGTGGGCCAATGTTTAAAAGGCAGAAGGATTAAAATAATAGTGGGTCATATCCAAAAATAGAAGTGTAAATAGTATTCTGGGACAGATGAAAAAGGAAAGTGTAAAGAGTATTATGGGACGGAGGGAGTATTAAAAACTAATCATAAATTAAGCATATAAACCAATCATCAAATACTAAATTGGGCTTTTTTTTGGGCTAAGCTAAACAATAAAGCTGTACAACTTTTCCAAAATCTTTTAGGGGTCAGGTTCAGTCCTGCCCCTTAAAAGGTCTGCCTCTGGGTAGTTCCTTTTCAAAAGTGAAAATTAATAGGTAGTGTTTTACAAAATTCTTAAAAGAATTATAAGTTTGTTATTTAATTTTTAAGCTTGTTTGGGGCAATTATTTAACATTAAGAAGTTTTCGTTAGTGGTAATCGGTGGGCAGTACAAGGTTCTTGGTTTCCTATGATAAAGGAAGATCTAGGAAACCTGGTTAATAGAGCCAATGATTCAGGAGTTGGCCATGGGGTTTATGCCGCTTTAGGAATTTCAGTGTTGGGTAAGATGAGAGGAGGTTCTCAATTTACATATGTTGTGTGTCGTTCTTCTAGTTTCGGGATTGCGAGGTTGGATATTCGGATCCGTAAGTTGGGCGAATTCCATCAATTTTATTTGCCCCAAGTTCTCGTGATGGCTTACGGCGTCATCACATTTAAAAAATGCATCTTGTGGGAAGCCCTTCAATTTGATTTGAGACAAGTTTCGACCTACATGCATTTCGAGTTTCAGTCCAGTGAGACTAAACTCTGGGTACCCTCGCAACAGGGTCAAAAATCATCAAAGGAAGTGACTTCATTGTGAATCTGTAGAATCCCAGGAAGATGTTTCTCTTCAAGGACCTTGAGATTTAACGTCTAATGGACATTGGGGGCTACAAGATGTCATGCGACAAATTTTTTTTGAAGATCGTCAGGGTTTTGTATTTCAATAGGTTCCCTCTCATATCAGGTCTTTTTCATCAAGACATATAACCCAACCGCGCCCACAATTGCTCAAGACAAGCTGCTTTTGGACTAGACACGTAATAGTTAGTTTTTTCTTCATAAAGTATGTACGAGCATTCGACGCTCATGTGTGTTTTTGTTTGGTTGTATTAGTATTAGGCTGTACTTCCGTTTTTAATTAATGCAAATTTTCTCGATGTAAAGAAAAAAAAAAGAAGTATTCGACCCTATTCATAAGCTTTCTTGATGAGCTAAACGTAGCTTAAGCTTAGGCCAATTACATTTTAATCGAAACCCCACCTCAAGTCGAGCCCACTTAGGTCGGACTTCAACCAGTTTTAGTAACTGTCTAACTGATGAGCACGCTAGACTGTACCACCCGCAGGCCGCATGTACAAGTTACATGTCACGGATTTCTTTTATGACACTATCTGCTGCTCAATTTTCTCTCTCCTAGGCGGCGAACAAAGCTTGAGCTTTAGGGATGACAACATTACGGTGTCTGTCACGTCCTATATCACTTGCTAACCCCTTCCTTACTTCCACTCTCACTGTGAGCTGCAATGTCTTGTTTCGGCAGAATACTTCGCACTCTTCTTCTCAGTTTTTCTGGAGATGTCAAAAATATTCTTACGGTAGTACATCATCAATCAACGTTTTCACTGATTCCGTTCACAATTTGTCTGGTACTGCTACCTTTTTTAATTGACTTTAATTAGTGATTGGTGCAGGATTTATTGATGCATTGCATTTTAATTATTTGACTTTCATGCTTGCCACGCACAGTTTTGCCTATTAATATCTCTAATTATGTATATGTGAAAATTGATAAAGGTTTGATATTATGATCATTAGAAATTGCTGAATTTTTGGATGTTTCTTGCATTATGCTATCATTTTATGATTGGCTTAATTTTAATGTCAGAATTCCGCTAGAGATGTGAATAGAATTGAGTGTAGCAATACCAAAGTTATATTTGGAAAATGGATAGATGATTTCGAATATGGTGGTAGATACAACACTGATTGACACAAATGCATGAATAATCCCAACTTTTGAAATATTAAAAATTGCATTACACTTTTGAAGAAGTGGAGTAAAGAGTTGTGGAAATGGAATATAAATATTTTCGACTGTGGTTGAGTTAAGATAGATCGACCAAATTCGAACTAGTAATATATTTATCAAATAATCACATGCATAAGAAAACTCGTTATAAGAATTGATTGGAAAGCAAATTTGCGAAATCAAGTGAACAAGTACAAGTATGATTTTTTAAGAACTTGTTTGAAATGTACGATTGAATAATTACTCTCAGAATTTCGCCATTTTTCTGTGGGAAGATGATGATGTTATCCCACTATATATTCAAAAAGAGTTTTGATATTTTAATGCTCTAATGTAGAATTAGAAGTATCACGATTTTAAAAAAAATTTATACATGCTTCTCATCTACTTGTGATTCTATTACCATCAATTCACATCTATTCATGTCCCTTAGCTACCATCATTGTTGATTAAAAAAGAACCTATTTTTTTTATTCATTTTTATCGTTATTATTATTTTTTATCTCGAGAATATGTCATTATTATTCTTTAACTTGAAAATCTCGACAACAATTCTTTTTAATACTTTGGGACGTCTATATTGTGTAACTTTTACTCTAACCAATCTAGACCATAGTTTTGTGCTTTCTTGTTGAAATAATAGTTGCAGTTTCGTCATTGTGAGTTGTAACATACTATTGCATCTGTCAATCAGACTACATAAGGCATATATTTGGTCAAGGTAGGGGTGCTTATCGAGGGAGTCAGTTATGAGCTCACCAGTGCTCAACTCGATTCGTGAAGGTATCGAGTCTAGCTATTTTTTGTTGAGCTCGAAATTCTCTAAGTCGACTCGACTTGTTAAGGTTTCGAACGAAGTTCGAGTTGCTAAATTGTTCACAATAAAGTCGATTCGAGTTGCTAAATTGTTCACAATAAAGTCTCCTCTGTATTTTATTAATCTATTGCCTTATGTATTTAATGTAAAGTTCTTAAATTTGATAGTCATTGCAAGTAACTTATAAGTAATCAGTTTAATATGTTATCTTGACATTTGAAATATTGTAATATTATATATAATGATTAAAAATTTATCGATCTCACGAGCTTATCGAGTCGAGTTTAGGCTAGCTCAACTTGACTCACTAATGTATCAAATGGAGTTTGAGTTAGAGTCGAGCCAACTTGAGTCGAGCATTGACCGAATCGAGTCAAGTGTTGCCTAATTGTAGTTCTAGCTACAGTTAATATGTTTGTTTTTCTTTAGTTATAGCTGCTTTTTTTTTTGGGAAACATTGAGATCAACAATTCCAAATATAACCCTTCTTCTAAAACAATCCTAGCTATTGACTTACTCATAATAGTCCCTATTAGAGGGTGTTATCCTAAATAACTCCCGCATATAACCTGTTATACAAGTGTAAAAAAGAAAATATTGTGTTCTTTTGTTTAATGGATAGTCATACAACATTACTTTAGGAAAACACTCCCAAAGTTTTGACTTTTCTGAATTAGTCAATAGTTGGGTCTCTAATAAGATGGAGTATAGGTTCAACAACAAAGCCTTAGTCCCAAAATAATGTGGAGTCGGCTAACATGAATCATCGTAAGAGTAGTCATGGAGTATATCTTCATTTCCCTCAAAAAAAGATGGAAGATGGGTGAGATTGTTGGGTGTCAATGTTTACTAGCTTCTTCTTTCTTCCAGTCTAATTTTCTCCCAAAATGGCATCAAAAATTGACAAGAGCTGATCCTTGTTGGTTTTAGGACTTTTGATGCTGTAGGCAACTTAACTTTCTGTCATTATCATAATTCTGGATTGATTTGATTCGTTGTGGTAGACAGCTTTAGATTATACAGTTGGATATGAGAGGCATACAATTGCTTTTTAGCAGTAGGTTCTAAATAAAATTAGTGGACATTCTTGAAGAAAAAAATCCTATGAAAGCATGTGGGACAGTGGGAGCCAACCTGTAAACGCCACTATTAGTGTAAAAAGACCCACCAAAAGAATTGATACTCTATTATGTGATGCTCTATTAGTCACAAAAAAGGTCAATAATTAGAAATATAAAATATGTAGGATTAAATATGAATAGCTTACCTTTTGATATATATACCCTATCAATCAAAGGTTATATGAACACCAAATTTGGACACCATGTAGGACAATTAAAATTGACATTTTTGAGAACACTAGTTGGACTAATTATAAGATGAGCTAAGGTAGGTCTTAGGCTGCAATGGTAGAAGTTGTGTGCTGATATTTGGAGGTGCGGAAATACCCAGCAAACTATTCTTTTTTTTTTTCCTTCTATAATTGTCTTGAATTGTTGATCTTCCCCACATTGTCATATATTTTCCTTCATCTTGCATCAGCTGTGAACTTATGTTGTATTGTTGTCAATGTTTGGTTCCAGGTTTAGATGATGTACTGAAGGGTTATTTGTTTGGCCAGAAAAAGGCAACTGAAGTTGCTCATCTGTAGGTATTTGACTACTGAATTTTTTTTTTCGATTCTACATGTAGTCCCTTGTTTATTTATCTCAGATTAATGAATATGATTAAGATATATGTGCTTTGGTAATATTTCTATATCGTTATGTTCAATATAAAAAAATTCTGTTTGTGCCTGTTTAACTTTTTTCTGTACTGCCTTCACTGCACACAGCATGTTAATGTTTTCTGATAACTTGAAGCTCAATAAAGATGGAGGGTTTTATAGCTAATAAAAAAGTCAAGCATTGAGTGTCTAAAATGATTTGTTGCTAAGTAAATTCCCTGTGTACATATACCAAATCAATCTGTCATGACTTCCATTAACCATCTTGCATTAAACACGATGCTGAGGTACGTAGCATATGGATGTGCAAAGGCATTAGGTTCAATAATCAATTTACTCTGTGGTTACGTTTTTCATACAAATGCTCTTATGGTACAGTTTCAGATGTTAATACACTATTGTTCGATCTTCTCAGAATTCTATAATTTGGAGTGCTGCCTGTATGGATATCGTTTTAGCTTTCGTGTAGTTTAGTCTCTTTTCTTACTCAAGATAAAATCTGTAAGCCAAATGCATGGGTTATACGGGTTGCTGTGTAAGAATGACATGTTTCATACCAACACAAAACCTCAATAATTCACTCATTAAACTATCTGCCCTATTTGCAACAATTACTGCAATATTAAGAAGGTAGAGATGATAGAGACGACTACTGGATAAACAAGAGTGGAGTTATCTTCTAGCCATCTATCCATTAAACTATCCTACCACCAGCTACCCTCAAGGGAAAAATAGACCTTCTATCCGTCTAGTCTCCTAGAGTTTCTCTCAGTTACGGGTTTCATCGCATATAATTCTCTCTTTGCCATTATTAGATGTGGAGGGACAAGGATGGATGATTGGAGTCCCTTTTGTACTGTTGCACCCTTTGTTCAATGGTTGAGAAAATTTTATGCTTTGTGGTTGGTGTTGCTCTTTAGCACTGCTTCCCACTGATCTGCAATGTCCGTTACTGATAACTTCACCAGTCACAAGCCCCAATCACCAAGCACGAGTCCTAGGGCTTGCTTCATTTAAAGAATTACTCACATTGCTTCTTGAGGAGTGTTGTTTTCCACCTAGTGTGATTCTACATCATTTTCTCTACTTATCTAGTTAGCTTGAAATGTCTTTTCTCCTAAATATGAGGTTCACCAATTGTTATGTGGCAATATAATTGGTTTTAAATATATTTGAAGTTCTATAATAGACTAATAGATAAAGGGAGGGAGGGAATATATACTAATCACTATTTACTTGGTATGAGATCAACCTCTTCCTTGTGAGTGTGATTATGGCAATGTGCTAACAGCTTGAAGTAACTTCTGTATTTTTCTTTAATCGATATAAAGCTCCTATGATCAAAGTGATTCCCTTACAAGGCTATAATCTGTGATTCTGCTCATTACGTGCCTCAAGTGTCACTTGATTTTTCATGTAATAACTTTATCCCATAGCTTCATTAGAAGTCTGTATGTCCTCTTATTGTTTATATTCCTTCTGATTCCCAATAACAGAAAATTTCTTTTATCTAACTAAAAATTTTACCGCTTGACTAAAGCCGTTCCCTTATTCCATTTGTTAATGTATCATTTCAATATAGGGTATGGGAGCTTGTGGTTCAAAAGGGTGATACAGTTGTTGATGCTACTTGTGGTAATGGTAATGATACCTTAGCATTGTCCAAATTGGTCATAGATGATTTGGCAGAGGGGTGCGTATATGCATTGGATGTTCAGGAAGATGCCATAAAAAATACGTTGTCCTTACTTGACCTGTCGCTTGATCCAAACCAGGTGCTCCCACATTCCCGTGGATGTTTGAAATGTTCTTTTCTTGTTAGTTTTGACTTTTAATTTGACTTTTAACATACAAGCTCTTCTTTTGTTTTGCAATTGTCTATCAAAGAAGCTCTGATCTTTGGTTTTGCAAGCTGGCGTCTTTTCTCTTTTTCCTGTTTATTTGACTGATAGGAAATCTACTTCTACTGTCTTCCCACTTACACAACAAAGTTCTAGACCCCAGATTCAATTTTACACAATCTGTGATGCAAATGATGCCAAGTAATTCTCATATGTTATATACAGCTCATAGGGTGTTGGTGTTATGTGAGTGTGTGCATCACAGATTTAGCATTTATTTCTCCTTTTTCGTGTTTGCTTCTACATTAGATGTATGCTCAGGGAACTTATCAGGAGAAAATAAGAGAGATAGAGAGGGAGGGGAGGTGGAGGGAGGTTTTGAAGAGGAGGGTTTTTTATTTATGTTACATACTTGTCTTGTTTATTATATTTAAGCGGAAGTGATGTTATGCATTGTTATATTGACACAAACCTATATGCAGAGAAAGTCTGTCAAGATTTTTCAAATATGTCACAGTAGAATGGTGGAAGTGCTTCCTAAGAATAGATCTGTGAGGTAATTCTATCTTGCAACTATGTTATTTAGGCAGTATTCTATATATATGTTTATACATATTAAGATCATTTTGCATAAATCATATCCAATTTGTTGCCTTCTCTTAGTTTGTTGTCCAGCTTCTTGTGTCACTTGATATGCTCAGTGTCTAGGTCTTTATGTAATAAGATTATTGTTTTGGTTCAGGCATGTACTTTGTAAGTGCATGAGAGCTCATGGGTAGTTTGCTACTTCCCTTCTGGAAGGAATGATGTAGCACGTTCTTTATCTAGGATAAAATGGCCAATTAGCAACAAGGCAGAACTTCATGAGACTCTGGCAGATATATAGCGCCTCGCTTCGCCTGGGGAACCTATGTTGACTCAGGTGGCGCAGGGATTCCTTTGTTAGTTTTAAGCATGGAAATTGGAAACTGAATTATATCCATCTTTACAGGTCGCCATTCAGCTATGTGATCAATGTACTTCAATAAAAAATTTAAAATAGTTGTTTGGACTTTTTTGTTACTGCTTGATACTTTACTCGAAACTAAGATCTAGCATTGAGCTTATGATCTTCTAGTGCACTGGTTGATATATCATTCCAACAAAACATCTGCGTCTGTATGAGATTTATATTTCTTAACTATGTAAGAACAGTTCCTTACGTTCATAAACTCTTACCCATGTTGATGAGCTTCCAGTTCCCCTCTCCATTTCCTTCTTTTTGCTATTTGCCTTCTATTTGGCTTCCTGGTTGATCGAAAAACAGTTTCAATGGAAAATGATCTTCCATAGAAAACACACTTTCAAGGGGAAAACACAGTTGCAGATTACTTTTCTTTGTTTGGAATTCCATGAAAGTTAGGGAGTAAAGGAAGAATGAAATTGAAGGGAGATAATGGATGGGGAAAAGTAATGAGGAAGGTAAGGAATAGGGAGGAAAAATGTGGTAAAGAAAATATCTTTCAGCCTTGGAAAATATATTTTCTACCATGTGGGAAATCAGTTTTATACCCTTTACAAACCAAAAGAAGAAAAATGGAAAAACCACTTTTCCTGGAAATGTTCTTTACCCAACTAAACACTCTCTTTGTGTTTAGCATTCTTCAGAATCGGTTAGGGATTGATATACCTTTGAGCCAAAGTGAGACGTTATATAAGTTTTTTCTTTGAACAATTTTTTTGGTTTGAAAGAGCTGGAGCTTTTTTTTCCCCTTAGTACATTCATTCTGTTGTTGATACAGTGATTTAACCCTAGGTATATTAGTTCAACTGGCAAATGGCAATACATTGTAATTGCGCTATGCTTGACCAAGTTCTTCTGGCTGCAGAAGAATCATCTGATGTGATGAACATTAGATATTTTATGTTGACTCGGGCAATGCTTTTTAACTATGCTAATAATGCTATGCTTGAGCAAATACCTGATAACCGAAAAAATAGAAAATAGAAAAGGAGACTGAGCTGAACAATAAGGGGAAGCAAAATAAAGAAACTAAAATTCGTGGAAAGCTATATAGACGACTAAAGTGCTAAGGTTCCTCTGTACATCACATGATCTATAATGTCTTTTAATTTCCTGATGATGTAAACTTCTCAAACTTTGTGCTTATGCAATAACAAAGCTGAGCCTATATATTGTTGTTGGCTGTTGCTAAGGCCTTTGGAGGTGAATATGTGAGAAGACCTGCACCAACCTTCACGTGATGATTGTTATGCCATGAATATTCTGAACATATGGCAATCATCGATTCATCCGCAAAGGGAAAAACATTCCGCCAGCTTCTGACGGATTAGTTGGCATTCCGCTGACAGACGAAATGACATATTATTGGCAGAATATCACTGACAGACTCCACATCATTTCACCGCAGACGGATGAAATAACCGGACAAAATGGCAGGGGACGGAAAGGGCCGACGTATCGACAACGGGTCAACATATCGTGTTGATATTTTTCAAGCATTAGAAGTAACATATTTAAATTTCAGCACATGGTTCAAATAAGTTAAAGAGCATCCCTTGAAATGACGAGTCAAAGATTATCCCTTGAAATGACGAGTCAAAGATTATCCCTTGAGCGGAGGAATGAGAGAAGGAAGCAAACAACCATTCAGTTGGTTGGCAAATTAGTTAGCAAGTTGTTGAGAAGATAAAGGAGAATCCCGTAAGTATTGGAACTAACAAGCTGAAGGCAAGTTGACAGAATATGCTCAAACCGTCATTCTTTCTACTATAAACACTCCTATTGTAAGCCTTGTAAATAGATGAACTTTCTCCCACCCACTCATAACCCTAAAATCATGATACGCCTCTCTCTTTCCATCATATTTCTTTCATCTTATTAATATGCCATCTCTCTCTAAAAACCCCGAATTGCCAACAGATTGATTGTAAGAATCATTCTTTCGGTCAGGAAAAACAGTGTACTTGTACTACAAAGTGATACTGTGGATTGACGGAATACCGATTTCCCCCGTGGTTTTCTCCTCATCTAGAGGGTTTCCACGTAAAAAGTTCTGTTGTGTTTATTTTTAGTTATTTTTCGCATTATTTAATTATTATTGTTGATTTGCTATGTCTTTTTATTGGTAATTTGATTATCATACTCCCTGTCCAAGCAAATTAGGCCCCGTGCGAAATTTTCCCTAAACAATGACTATCAATTGTCATCATGTTAATTTTTTCAAAACCCGCAGTTTGAGAATGCTAGTCGAATTTAGTTAACAAAGAATATAGCTACAACAAGATCTTTTGAAGTTTCTTAGGCAATGTTGCATTTCTGCATTCAGAAATGTCATATCGGCAAATGTACCTGAGGAGGTATTCGGATTCTCTAAGACCACCTGACCATGAGGATTGGAAACTATAATCTGTATTTTTTTATTGCATTGGTGGAGTAGAGGCCTCCTTAGGGCTTGAGTTAGTGCCTATGTTCATCAAAACATTTGATATATGATAATACATAATGTGAGTTTTTGGAGGTTGAATCATTCCATGAGGATTGAGGAAAAGGAGAAGCAACTTAGGAAGCTCTGTATATCAAATATCTCTCTCTAGCATGGAATTAAAACTCCCCCGTTCCGTTACAGAACGGCCGTTCTGTAACGAATTTTGGATTTGCCGTTCCGTGAAAGCCCGTTACGGAACGCCATAATAAAAATCACATACTTCTCGGCGTTGTCCGTTCCGTAATGCAAACTCACCGCGTCAGAACGTTTTTATCCCCGTTACATCCGTTCTTTTCATACATTGGCCAAAAATATTTTATGAATGAATTATATAGCTGAGGAAACATGATATTCTGATAGATTTGATTATATTTTGTTGTAATAATGCTTCATAAACTAAAACAATGCAAATAAGGTTAGAACATATTAATGTGACTATTTTGAAAAATTCACGTCGCATCGACCGCGATCCGTTCCATTCATCCGCTACAAGCCGCTTCCGCAACAACGCAAACATTACCGCGATCACGACCGCATCCGCGATTTTTTTCCTTGCTCTCTAGGGCTATTCTTGTGGATTCACACTTCTCTTGATGGAAAATTAGGCTCTGAAAGTCAAGAACTATTATTGCATGGAGTTTCTGAGAATGTCTTCAGATCATAAGGAGTTGTTCTTTAACTCGGCGTACATGACTTTTGGGACCCTATAGTTTACCTGTAATTGCCTTTTCTTCTTCCCACTAAATGATTCAACTGCTTTCGCACGGGGGGGAACAACAGCTAAAGCAAGGACTCTCAACCTCGTGCTCCCTGGCCGGGCTGACAAGTTTGGTACGGTGTGCTCTACACACATTTGGTTGGAGAGAGATCGCCATTTTCTGCCTGCTAAGCTACCTTGCAACCAAACAGTGAAGCATATACCTGATTTTGTTGAATTTGGATTGCAGATGAATAAAAGACAAAAATGAACAAACAAAGAGAAAGGAAAACAGAATGGACGATGGGAGAAAACATTGTCACCTGGGAGACACCCCTACTAAAACAAATGGTCCAAATACGCAGTTGTAACGCAGACTAGAAAAGAAGGGTAAATACAAGTTTCAAGGAGAAACAAATCCTCACAAACTGTAAATAAGAGACCCTAACAAAACAAGTAAGAGCATAAATGATAAGATCACACTCCAAGCCCAAGCAGCTCAAATCACTATAAAATCTAACAAATTTTCACCATCAGTAATAGCTCTCACAGCTCAAGTTAATTCAGATTGCTGTTGAGGGATTTCCGAATCTTCTCCCCATCATTATTGCTTCCTGATACTGGCTCCTTCCAACTGAAGCTTACAGAATAGCATGTGAACGCTTTCTATGTAGGAACTATGTTTGGTGTAGAATCTCCAGCTATTGTGTGTCAGGTAGGCTAGAAGGATTAGTTCAGGTGTATTGCATTAGTTCAGAAACTACTATATGTCTATTGTGTCTAGCGAGAGTCAGGATTGCTGCTTTATCTATCAATAGCAGTCCATACCAACATCCACTTGTCTATCTTTTTATATCTTGCCTCTCTTTCATTTTGTGAATACTGTTGGACAAAATTCACATAGTCGTAATGCAATCCATATTCTTCTTTGGAGAAGAGATAAAAAAAAATTGCACATTCTAGTGTTAAATAAACAATTTATGTAATAGTGTGTGCATGTCAGAAATTACCTGACATATTGTTGGAGCTTAGTTCTGGCAGATTATATACTAATATTTTGCACTTTGTTTTATCTTCAAAAGCCGAGTAAGACTCCAAATCAAATGACTAACTCTATTTTCTTTCTATTGAATCTGGGCCTGTAAACTCTAGGCTGGTTGCATTCAATTTGGGCTACCTTCCAGGAGGTGACAAGAGAATAATTACAAGTTCAGCTTCAACTCTGCTAGCACTTGAGGCAGCAAAGGATTTGTTACTTCCTGGAGGAGTTATCAGTGTTGTTGCTTATGTTGGCCACCCTGGTGGAAGGTAATGCTCCTGTTCTATACTAATCAAACTTAACAACATTGATTGTAAGGGCTATGTGTTCTTGTTGCAAGTGACAAAGAAATGGGGTAATGGAATGATTGAATCATGGCAGTTCTACATTTTCTATTGAATTACTATGACTTCCTTCTATGACATGCAGCTTCTGAAACTTTTTTCTAGTTCACAAGTCCAATGCTCCCCACGTAAAGTTAATCAACTCCCAACCTAAATCTAAATAACCAGTAGGTCAGTTATAATCAGCTAGTTAGTTATATTATTTAGGTCTCCGAGCAATGTGTCTAAGGTTATGCTGTCAAGTTTAACTATCTATAATTTATACCGAGGAATGAAGCATGGGATCACCATCATTTTTGGTGCAGAACACATCCTGTTCTTTTAATTACTGAGTCGAGATAGACTTGAATGATGTGTCAAGTTGTACAGTCAGGAAGTTTTCGATGGCAGTAACAGACAGATGATGATGGCTTTTGCTAAGCTGACGGCAACTTATAGTCAAAATATTTTCTATGTGACCGTCATTGTATATGTGGCACAACCAATTACCTGATGACCAATCAAACAATTTTAGAACCCTTTTTTATTTAATTCATTTCCCCAAACCCTCCCTAATTTACCTGTGTTGTGAGAGGGTTTCATTGGCACATGGCTTAACCATTGTATAGAAAATCTTCTAGGTGTATGATTTGGAGCAAGGTCTGTGAGTTCTGTTAGATGTCATCTGTCCTCACTTGGTGATGTGATTTCCTTTGGCGGTTTTGAACTCCTTTTGTGTTTTTATGATTTATGGATGAATAACAACGAAAATAAAAGGGATAGTACTCTTAAATCTAGGTTTAAGAGGGTCTCTTGTGAGTCTAGGCTCCAAGATCACACAAAGTCTCGGTTTGTATATTTGAACACTCAGTTTTATGCAAGCTCAATCACGCGTAACACTTTTAATTCTTTGAACTCAAAATATGATTTTATTAATGAAATAAGAAAGCCTTATATAGGCGTGTAACAATGTAACAATACAACCTTAATCATTCTAAAGCTAGGAAACTAAAAACAAGATAACAATGAAATAACAAAGTCCTAACCAAGTGGAACAAGCTCCAACTTAGGCGGCAAGCAAGCCTACACGCCTACTATGATTATTCTCCTACTCCAACTAGACTCCTAAGGTGCTTAAAGTAAGAAAAACCTATTCCAAGTATAATAATAAAAACTTACAAGCAAAAGACTCCTATTACTATAATCCTACTCCAAATAGGAATCCTAATCCAACTAGGATTTGGATTTCTAACTCAACTAGAATTATAAACAAACTAAACTATTATACTCCTAACAGAACGAGAAGTTCTAATCCTACTAGAATTAGGATTTCAAGAGTCCTATTCCTACTAGGATTAGGAAAGCAACACAAATCCTAACATAACTAGGATTTGTAGGAAATTGCTAAGAATCAACTTAGCTTGGATATATTGTAGTGCTAAAATGGAGAAATTAAGGGAAGAAGATGAACTTTGATTGATTAATAACAGAAAATATAGCAAAATGTAAAGATATTCAAGCTTTCGAGTGGCTTGATTCTCTCCCAATTGAACTCTTAAAAGCTCACCCAAATTCTCATATATTTTCAACATCCTTTCACATTCTATTTTGCTCTATAATTATACTACTTTCCCTAACAAACTATCTAACTTATTCCTCAAGCTAACTAATAAAGAGACTCCCTAAATTACCCTTACCCCCTAAATATTGATTCATAGCAGAAATGAGCCATTTCTCACATGGATCTGGTGAGTTGGTGTTAAGTTTGCCTGTGTTCCATTCCAAGCATTTTTTATTCCTTACTTACCACTATCACCAAATGATTAGTTCATCTTTATAAGGTGGCTAAATTCATTTTAACATATCAATTCCAGAAATATTCAACGTAGTAAAAAGCTTCAGGTCCCATTCTTGACTGATTATGAAAAGGTAGATGGTTGACAACATCTCTTGAATGGTTGAGCATATGCATAAGAGGAAAGTGACTTAAAATTTTTCTATCTATGATTTAACTCAATACATGTGGACAGGATAGAAGTTTGTACACAGTTTTGAGTTTGAATGTGATGTAATATCGTAGTCTCAAGAGGCAATAAGATGTATTGGCTAGGGTTTTGATTTGAATTTGTTATTAAATTGTCTGAAGGCTTTGAACAAGCTTTGGATAATGAAGGCTTATCATGGATAAAATAAATAGATTTTAGGCTTTTTTGTTTAAAGATAGGTTAAATATAGGATCAATGTGATGAATTTGAGAAATTTGAGAGTTAAAGACATATAGGCCACCGCCTGATTTTCTAGAGGACAATTACACAACCAACAACTAAGATAGAGAACTTGAGTTGGTAAACCATCACCAAATTTTATGGTCGTAATGGCTCATCAAGAACAAGGATAAAGGTCTTAGGTTTTGTTCTTTTCACCTTAAAAAACAAAGTTGTCGGGGAAGATAAATTTAGATTTAAGGCCATTAAGTTTCGGTAAGTACTATTAATTTCTAGTTCCGCCAAATAAGTTCAAACAAGTGTCTAACAAGTGCCTACAAGGAAAAACAGTAAATTCAAAGTTGTTCAAATAAGGTTTAATAAGTTCTCTCCTAGCCTGTCAATAAAAAAAGTTCTCCTAAGTTGGATAATGGGAATAATGGTATTCAGTTTTAAAGAATGCAGTTTTAAAGAATGCAGCCTGAGCAAAAACAATTGATCAAGAAATTGGTCAAACTTTCACATGAAAGAAGGTAAAAGAACGAAGGTTCGTGCTATTGTTTATCAAACTTTTCATCGCCCAACTCAAACTGAAGGCGATGTAATCAAACTTATGATTGACGCCCTGCTAATGTATCTTTTTGTCCAAAAACATCTTATATACTTCCTCCGTATCAAAATAAATGCAACAGTTTCTAAAAATGGATGTTTCAAATTAAATGCAACACTTTCCTTCTTTCTATTTTTGGTATGTTTTTTACCCCTGAAATTACCAAAATGTCCTTATTAAAAAACTACAACACATATTATACTACCCAAATCAACTTAATTACAAACCTAATCAAAATTAATCTATCAAAATTAATCTACCCACCACACCCACATACTCACCACCATTTCTCTCTCCTTTATCCTCCCATCATCATCTTCTCCATCCTCCACCACACCACCACCATCCTCCATCACCGTTTTGCTCCTCCACCACCACCATCATCATCACCATCCTACATCACCATCCACCACGACCATCCTCCATCACCATTTTCTGTCCTCCACCACGACCATCATCATCACCATTCTCGCCGGCGACCTTCACTAAAAAATATCATCGAAAAACTAAAAAAATCACAACCCTTTTCTTTATCTTTGCTCATATCTCACATAAAACCCCCTTAAAACTCTCCTATTTCTCTCGCCTCCTTCCATCTCTCACTTTCTGTCTCCTCCATTTCCATTTGCATTTCCAAATAGTTCGTAAAAATGAGGACCCAAATGTTGAGATTGCATTTGGGATCTATGCAATCCGCAGTTCGAAGGTGCAATTACACCGCACCTGCACCTGCAGCTCGCACTTTTACATCATCTTCAGCCTTCAGGTCCTAATCCAGAGCGCAAAGTCACCGTTTTAGGCGCAGCTGGTTGCATCTCTCTCTCTCTTCGATCTCTTTCTCTCGCCTTCAAGTTGTTGTGGAGGTGGAACGGGTTTTGATGGTGGGTGGTGGTGGGGGCGTAAGGGAAGGTGGTTTTTGGTTGATTTTGGATTCGAATTTCGGTGGTTTTTGGTTGATTTTGGATTCGAATTGTTGGTGGTTTTGGCGTTTTGGTGGTGATTGTGGTGGTGGTGGTGGTGGCGTTTCGGTGGTGTTGGTGGTGGTGGTGGTGGTGGGCGTTTCGGTGGTGTTGGTGGTGGTGGTGGCGTTGCGGTGGTGTTGGTGGTGGTGGGCGTTTTGGTGGTGGCGGCAGATGTGGTGGTGGTACTTGGTGGTGGTTAATTACAATAAACTCTTGCCCTCACCTTTGTTAATCTCACCCTAAGAAATTTTGCCTAGGAATCCGGGTCGAGGGAATTGTTGCATTTAATTTGATACAGAGGAAGTATTAATATTTGTTTTATATATTAGTCAAAATTTTCTAGTCAAAGTTAGTATATAAATACTACAAAAATTAAAAGTGTTGCAACTAATAAATAATGGAGGTAATAACTTATTGTTTGACTTGGCTATGTCATAGAACTTTTGCATCCCCTCACTCGAGATGAACTGTAACTCTGTAAGTGTCAATGTCCACATTGAAGTGCCATTTATCCCGGCAAGTACTTGAGAGTCGTGAAGAAATAAAGAATCCTAATGGGCTCCATGCTTGGCTGCTTGCTTACTTGTTAGCAATATGATGTAGAATTCAGGAAGTGATTCAGATGAAGAATAGAAAGAACACCTCAAGCATTCAACATTCAACCATTAAGCTAGAGATTTTGAATATAGAGAGAGAAAGAGAGATAGAGAGAGAAATGGTGATTTTAAGTGTGCGTATTTTCATTCATAATCTCTGGAAATGGGATATTACAACTATTTAAAGAATAAAAATAACAACTTGTAACAAACACTTTAACAGAAATGAAAATCAGTTTTGTCTAACTGATTTTCCTGCCAATATTGCAAGTGCATAATTCCTTCCTATATCATATCTTTCTCCCTCAAAACAGTCTTGTCCTCAGGACTGCAGGACAAAATCTGGAAATTGAGCTTCAAAGGCAGCAGCAAACATCCAAGTTGCATCACTAGCTGGACAGTTGGCCCATTGAACCAAGTACTGGACTTCAGCTACATTTTGTCTCTTAACCACCCTTCTATCCAGAATAGCCAAAGGTTGCACCTCTTGACTAACATGATGACCTTGTAACCAGGTAGGAATATGAGGAGCAGAAGGTAAAGTACCCCTGAAAGCCTTCAGTTGAGAGACATGAAATACATTATGTATCTTGACAGAAGGAGGAAAAGTGAGCTTATAAGCGACTGAGCCCACTGTATCAGCAATCTGGAAGGGACCATAATACTTATGAGCCAACTTCTGGTTTGCCCTGATGTGCACTGAAGTTTGCCTATAAGGATGAAGTTTCAACCATACCCAATCACCAATATTGAAGGATCTCTCGGTTCTATGTTGATCAGCCAGTGAGTTCATTCTTTCTTTGGCTGGAGTCAAATGGTACTTCAAATGAGATAACATAAGATGTCTTCCGTGCATAGTTCTATCCACAGCTTCATTCTTGGACTCTCCCGGTAGGTATGGCAAGTACACTTTGGAGCAGCCGATTGTAAAGAACCTCATAAGGAGTCAACCGAGTAGCAGTGTGATAGGTAGTATTATACCACCACTCGGCCAATGCTAACCATATGGACCAATCTTTAGGATGATTGCCACACATACAAAGCAGGGTGAGCCTCCAAACATCCGTTCAAGACCTCGCCCATCATCAATCTGAGGATGGTAAGCTGAGGATAAAAGCAACTGAGTGCCTCGTAAAGAAAACAAAGCTTGCCAGAATTGACTAAGGAAGATAGGATCCCTGTCACTGACTATAGATTTGGGCCAACCATGGAGTTTAAAAACCCCATCGAAATAGACTTGAGTCACCTCCAGAGCTGAGAATGGATGAGAAAGAGCAAAGAAATGGGCATACTTACTGAGCCTATCCACAACCACAAAATGACCTCTTTGCCTTGGGACTTGGGAAGCCCTGTAATAAAGTCCATAGAGACATCAGTCCACACTTCCCGAGGGATAGGAAGAGGCTGCAACAAGCCGCAGATGGGTCATATTTACCGGCTTCGACAAGTAGCACAGTTTCTCACAAATGCTCACAAATGAACTGACATCCTTGTGAAGACCCTTCCAGGTAAAGGATGATTTCAGCCTTCGAGTGGTAGCGTCCCCGCCAGAATGGCCTGCTTTAGGGGACTCATGCATCCACGACAACAACTTGGTTTTAAGCTGTGGATCAGGTCCAATAAGAATCTTGCCTTTCTTTGTGATCAAACCTTGATGAAGGTGATATATAGAAGAAACTGACTGATTACTTTGCAATGCTGGGAACAAGGCCAACAAGGCAGGATCCAATTGGTAACTTGCAACAATGAGGTCAAGTAAATTGGACTCTGGTTAAAGCCATACAAAGAACTTCACTACATGGAACCCTTGATAAAGCATCTGCCTGCAACATTCTCTAAGCCGATTTATATTGAATCTCATAATCAAAGCCCATGAGTTTAGAGAGCCAAAATTGTTGAAAAGGAGTACTAATCTTCCATTGCAAGAGCCATTTAAGGCTTTTCGGATCGGTTTTGATCACAATTTTTTGTCCAAATAAGTACTTGCTCCCATTTCGACCGCAAAGACAATGGCAAGAAGCTCCCCTCTCATATACGAAAGCTTTTGCCATTGTGGACCCAAAGATCTATTGATGAAAGCTAAAGGATGATGATCTTGCATAAGAACAACACCAATGCCTACATTAGATGCATCAGTTTCCAGGACAAATGTTTTTGTAAAATCAGGTAACCCAAACAGGAGTTGTGATCAAAGCTTGCTTGAGAGCTTTAAAAGCAACTTGAGCTTCTTCACCCCAAAAAAATTCTCCATTCTTTAACAACTGAGTTAAAGGCTTATTAATGATAGCATAATGCCAGCAAGTCCTAGAAAAGATCTCAACTCTTTGATAGAAGTAGGTTTTGGCCAATTTTGTACTGCAGCAATCTTGCCTGGATCTGTAGCAACTCCTTCAGCACAGATGAAATGGCCCAAGTACTCTACTCTAGAAGAAGCAAAGGCACATTTACTTGGTTTTGCAAAGAGATGATGTTCTTGCATAAGAGTGAACACCGTTCTCAAATGGTGCCAATGAGCTGATAATGAGGGACTGTAAACTAAAATGTCATTAATGAAAACAAGAACACATTTCCTTAAAAGAGGTTGAAACACATGGTTCATCCATGTTTGGAAAGAGGCTGGAGCACTGATAAGCCCAAAAGGCATGACCAAAAACTCATAATGGCCTGTATTGAGGCTGTATGAGTCTTAAAAGCTGTTTTGTAAACATCAACGGCATTCATTCTCAACACCTCGAGCATTACATTCAACCATTAAGCTAGAGATTTTGAATATAAAGAGTGAAACAGAGAGAGAAAGAAATGGTGATTTTAAGTGTTTGTATTTTTATTTATAATCCCTGGAAATGGGTTATTACAGCTATTTAAAGTTTAAAAATAACAACTTGTAACAAACACTTTAACAGAAATGAAAATCAGTTTTGTCTAACTGATTTTCCCACCAATATAGCAAGTGCATAATTCCTTCCTATATCACAATACATCTGTAGCTACTGTATTCATGGTTGTGTCACATTTGTTTTCTAGGCTACCCAAATATCAGTATCAAAGGCTTGCTTTTCACTGTTTTTCAGTAAAAAATTATGTAATCTCACTTGTTCTCTAAATAATGTAATTGCTTTGTTCTCCTCTATTCAGGGAAGAATATGAAACTGTCCGAGCTTTTGCTTCTGGGTTACCGGTAGAAAGATGGGTATGCAGCCACATTCAGATGTTAAACAAACCACTTGCACCAGTTCTTGTATTTTTGTTCAAGAGATGAATTCAATCTATGTCAAAAACCCACTTTATGAACCTGGTTTAAAACACGGATGATTGCATCACTAAATTGATCGCTTTTACTCATTTACTGTTGCTACTGCTTGTATTCTATGTTCTTATAATGGACACCATTTGCTCCAGTTATGTGAAACACTTGTCATAAAAGATTGTTTCAGTAAAAGACTGTTGTGCAAAATGTTTCAATCCCTTAATCATTTGCTTAGTACTTTATGTTTTGGCCTTTATTAAAAACTAGTTTTGAAGCCCGTGCGTTGCACGGGTTTGTTGCTTATTTTATTTTTTGCAAATTTTTGTTGACATTGTTGATTTTGTGTTGCTGTGAAATGAGATTTTTCAACACCATTGTATTTACATACTTCCTCCGTTCTTTTTCTATTGCAAAAATTACCACTTTGGCTAGTTTTCATCTATTGAGACCAGTCCACTTTTGGGTAAAAAAAAAAAAGTAACTATAGTTGACAATATTGCTTTTACTTTATGTTAACAAAACCATCATTAATTACTCAAATTACCTCATAAAGGTGCGTTTATTTTATTAAGGATTTAATTATCCCATACTCTAGTTAATTAAAGGGGTACCTCTATGCTAAACTACCCATTTTTTTTATTTCCTTAACAACCATGCCCAAATCCATTGTTGCAGTGGAAAAAGAACGGAGAAAGTATTTGTCATTATACTCTAATTTCTAAATTTGTTATTGGGATATATAAATTCTATATTTTTTAATATTTAATTGAATATTGTAGCTAAGTCTATTGTTAAATGGTATCCCAATAATTGATATGACTAATAATGGCTAATACAATTTTAACATGAAATATACTCGAATGATACTTTAAGAAAGTAGATGGTAATAATTTAAAGGAAATGTTATATATAGCCCTTAGAGCTACATATAAGAAGTTAAAAATGAAAATATTAAGCAATAAATAAGCATTAGTTCTATCTATTGACATGTGATTGTGTCCTTAATTCTTCAAATAATACTATTTCAGGAAATGTATTTAATACTTATATGTAGCCCTAAAGGGTGCAAATAACATTTCCCATAATTAAATAGACGCTGAAGAATAGAGAAAAACATGAGTAACCACAACTTCAACTTTTAATATAGCACATAAACTCTAACGCATATAGAATGGAAGATGGGAAAGCCAAAAAGAAGATCATAATGATGGTATCATGAATAAAATTAATCAAATATAAAACTAACCTCTACTAATAATCGAAAATACTATTTCAGAGAAAAAAATACTTCTTCATCAATCATGACCATATCAAAATTTATCAAACTTCCCCCTTTTTTATGATTCGTGACCTCAATAAGTCTAGAATCGCGAACATTGATTTCCCAATTAGTTTTAGTACAATTAAGTTCATGGATAAAAAAAATAAGATATGACATATAGATATATGGAAAAGAAAAACATAAATAATTATGCATACAATAAATATTCTAGAAATAAAATAAATAGTCAATTGCATAATACCTCTGCAATGTCGTTGACAAACTTTCATTTGATTCTTCATGTAATGTCATCATGGTATGCTATAGGTTCAAAACTATAGATATGTATTTTTTATCTTTATATAACTCAATTTTCAAAAGTATGATTTTGAAAGATATAATTATTATTGTCACATATAATACGCTATTTTATAGTTATTTTTATCTGTATTTAAAATAAAGAATAAATAATACGTTATTGTTCATCTAAATAAATATCTTTTCATAAGTTGTAAAACTATATTGTATATGGAACTTATTTCGAAGCATATTTCGAGCATTCTCCGACCGTAAAAAGAATTATAATATTGTAAATTATGTAGCAAAAGTTATATTCAATTTACATAGTATAATAATTTAGGTTGTTTATTTAAAATCAGACTGTAATCTTCACTTATATAAAACACCATATATGTATTTATATCTATGTTGAACACTATTTTTTTTAAGAAAATAAAAATAAAAAGAATGATGTGACATACTTAGATGGAGCTCTCTATAATATTCTAATGTTGTTTTTCAAAATCAAACTCTAATTTTTTTATCATACATAACTCTAATATATATATATATATATATATATATATATATATATATATATATATATATATATATATATATATATAACAAAGTTTTGTTAATAAATTTTGTTGCAATACTAAATTGTTTTGGTTCAGTGGGTGAGATTTTAAAAGATAATATGTTTAATCTTGTAAATTGGACCTATGATCGAATGCTATAATCACATAAATACACTATACTTATAGCTATTATTATATTTATCTAAAAGAAAGACTAAATAATGCCTTACCATTCATGATTCATCTAATTAAATATATTTTCATGATTTGTAAAACTATATTGTAAATGGATCTTACTTTGAAGCATATTTCAAGCACTCTCCAATGGTAAAAAAATTATAATGTTTTGAATTAGGTAAGTAAAAGTTATATTCAAGTTTCATAATATAATAATTTATGTTGTTTATTCAAAACGAAACTCTAATTTTTCCCTATCCAAAACTCCTTTTGGTATTTAAATAATGTAGAACTCTATTTTCTAAAAATATTTAAAATAAAAATTAATTACATGGCAATCCTACGTAGAGCTCTCTATGCTCCCGAAAAGTTCCTCCTTTATTTATATATATTGATTTGGAAAAAGAGTAAAATCTAGCAACGTTCACTCACTAAAATAGAACTAAATGTCAAAGCCAAGATCGAAACAACTGACTTCATGAATTATGGTGTGTTTGGTTGGACGGAAAATATTTTCAACGAAAAGTGGTTTTCCATGAAAACCATATTCTAGAGGAAAACTCAATTTGATCTAAGATTGATTTTCCTTTGCTTAATTGCAAGGAAAAATAACTTTCCTTTGAACTCTTTTTTTTTGCTTTTGTTGTGTTATTGTTTGATAGAATGGGAAAGAGCGTGGCTTCCCTTGCCTCCCTACGAAAAGTAATTTTTCACCCTTGAAAAATGAAGTTCAACTCATAATTTCCCTTTCTTGATCCGATCCAAACCAAATAGAGGAAAGTGAGGAAAATAGTTTTCATGGAAAACACTTTCTTTCCAACCAAACACACCCTTAATGGTTTGTGTCTCATAAAAAGTATGTAAGATATTGTCGGACCTACAAACTAATTATTATATAATAATTGAACTCTAGGTAACTAACTAACTACTTAAAATGATCCAACTATCATATTCTTGTTTGGTTGCAAGCTTAGCGAGCATAATTTAAAGGGACAAATAATATGTACAAGACTTAGTTGGTTAGGCAAGGGGATGAGAAAGGACAATACCTAAATAAAAAGTAACTAGTTAAATTGCCGGTCACTTGCAATCAGTTCAATAAGGTACCCCTCATAATTAAAAATTGGGATTATATAAGAATAGCTCATAGTTCTTCTACATCTTTTTATTACTTATTTATTCATGGATTAATGTAAGGAGTAAAAAGAATTAGAACTGCCTTTTCTCAAGATACAATGCCATGGTTGAGTTTTCATTATCTATGTTTAGTCCTAGCTGTCTTCTTTTGAGATTTGTTTATTTCTAATTGCAACTTTGAGGTATGTTTGAGTTAAAGCTATTTTGTAGAAGTTAGGGAAGATGCTGAAAGGAAAAATATTTTAGTGATATCTAAATAATAGTTTAGGTTATCAAATACTTCATAGAAAATGTAAGAGTTTACTTGAATAAGATTAAATTTGAAACATTGACCAAGCTTTTCAACCATAGTAAAAATTTAGGATTTTGGGAAAATAGTGACAATATTTGACATAGGTTATGGTTGAAATAATAAAGCTGCCGAAGGAATGCTGATATCTAATAAGTATAACCTGGAATTCAAGCTAATATTTTGGAGACTGCGTAAAAAATAAATTTATTCTTCTAATAATATTAATACAAATACAAACAAATTTAAAAATAAGCAGTGATAATTTAGACTTCTATTTTTGGTATAATCCTAATCCATTCAAAATATCATACAAGAGATAAAAAGTTGTTCAGATATAGTTTTTCTACATTCATTTTATGTTGCTTTTGCATGAGATAATCTCATGAACTATTCTAGGGCAATTTCATCATGATCAGAACAATCTAAATATAATTTCTCTCCTTTATGTTTGGTTAAATTTTTATTTTTTACGCTACCATTTCGTGACGGTATTTGGTTACACGGATTTGTTACCCTTCTTGTTAAAATATAATATGTCGAATAGTGGAAATGAAAATGAAAACATATGCCTATCACCTATGTAGTTGATCACCTATGCCAACTACACCAAGTCACCATCCGTCATTGTACAATATTATATTGTTCTTCCATGGATTATTGTGCAGGAAAGGGATAAAACCCGGTCATTTGTGCCAAATTTCATAACCATTATCTACGGACCGATTTTGAAGGAGAGTGCCCATTTTTCACCATAAAATACCATCATCAATTCTTAAATTCTTCATTAAGAAAAAAACTCTTAAATTCTTGATCTAGTCATGGTAGAATTCTAACATCTATTGGTCAATTTGGAGGAAAAATAAGTAAAAGTAACAACAAAAAGACAAAGAAGTGTTGGAAAGAAAGAAGAAAGAGAAAATATTGAAAACAATGACAACAACGAAAGGAGGAGCACATATAAGATCTTAGGAAAAAATTCTCCTAGCCCCTGCCAAAAATAGAGTTACTTAGACTCACATAACTGTCTGGCTCTTAGGACCAACCAAACTTTATTCTGTAAATCAATTACCCATTTTGTGAATTTTGAGTTATAAAAAGTATATTCTACATCATGAAAACGTAGATAGGGTGTGGATAAATGTTCAACAGTTAGTTGATCAACAAGTTTCTAGATACAAACTTTTGAGAATCTTCCGGACACTCAAGAAGCCTCAACAAGGGTGTCAGATTTCCCACCCCATTATGTCGATGAGCCATCATAAACAACAACATTGTTCTTCTCAAGTCAATGCAAACCCTAAAAAAGGAAAGGCGTCGTGGTTATTATTACCATATTCTCCACGCCCAAGTAGGAGTGCATGAGTCACAGGTTCTTTTATATTCCTTACTATATGTAAAGTCTGTTTCTAAGAGATTTATGTAGCACTCAGTTGGTCTATTACTTCTATTATGATAAACATAATCACTCTTTGGAAAAGGCAGCATCCACAATAATTCTCTAGCATCACTATGATATAAGCGTCAAAGGGAAAGAGTAAATTACCAATGCGAGAACATAAGCAGTTATGCCTATACCACAAGATATCACAATGGGTTGATCCAATGAGATGCCTGTTAAAATGAGAAACAAAAAAATAACTAAAAAAACCTGATAAGTTTACATAATCCTAGGTAAGGCTGCATGTATAGATGGCACTCCACATTTGTCTCTGAAACCTAAACAAGAATTTCAAGATCTGGACATTTAAAAACGCACAAGTCCATAATATCAATTCTGGGGAATTTGAGACTTAGAAACCCTATAGTTGGTTATGTTAGCGTGGCAAGTAAATAAGTCATCTACAGACTTAAATCTTTTTCAAATGAATCATACATATGCCCTATTCTTTTGGGTTGTACTGAACTGAAGTAAACTGGTAAGAAGATAGAAGTTGAACTAAACTGAACTCATCTGAATTGAGCCGAGGTGAAACTCGTACCCAAAAGAATAGTGTCATAGTCAAGATCATTAATTAATCCTTAACAGAACTGTGAACATAGAAAAGAGGGAAGCATTGTTCGAACATTTATAGTTAAATGTGTCTGTAAGGTGTGTGTATTATTTGTTATACTTAGGATTTGTGGAGTTTAAGTATAACATGATTCTAGAAGTTGTTTGAGAGTAAGGAACAGACTTGTGTCGCACCTCGCGAAAAATTCCTGTATGCAAATCCAGAAATGCAACAAAATAAAGTTCTTGGACAGAACTAGGTCGCACCTCGTGACGGGACGTCATTGGGTCGTGACTCCGGGTCACCGGTCGTGTAAGGATCCCGAAGGTTTGCAATGTACTCAAGAGGGGGAGGGGTGAATTGAGTACTTAACGATCTGGTGACAAATTCAAGTTCTTTCGATTTAAAGGGGAACCAGTTGGGCTGGTTCCTGATAGCGGAAACACTAGAACTTAAAAGCAGCGATGAACACACCAAATTTAACGAAACAAGGGCCTACATCCTCTTATGCTAGTTTTATTATTAATCAACTCTGAAAAACGAGAATACTCTCGTACTCTCCTGTTTCCCTTATTCTAGGGAAACAACACACCCCACACTAACTCTAGTGTGCTACTTCGCACTTGAACTCACAAGCACTCACGAATGAACTCACAAACGCTACCCGATATCTAACCACTCCGTTAGATATTTAATTCAATCAGTTTCTCTTAACTCACGCTTTCTTACAAAGCAAATAAAGAGTAATATGAAGCTCTATGAGATGCGTACTCTATTTTAGGAAACTATTTTAGCTGTTCTCTATGTGAAGGCTCTCGAAAATACTCAATAAAATCTGGGAGAGCATCAAAGGTGAAGGAGAATCATGATTCAGTATTTATATACTAAAGTCTAACCGTTGAGCGTGCCCTAACTCAAGATATCAAATATATGATAATTCTAAGTTATGGAAATTATATCATGAACAATATCTTTCTCGGAGGAAAGTTATTATCCAAGATATACACACGTTTTAAGGTAAGTAAATACTGAATAATGATTCTAAAGGCTGGCAAACATTTCTTATGGAAAGTATTTAAGAGAATATTTTTCCGAAAATCTGTTCTAAAACAGTCATCTTAGTCACTCGGTAAAGTAACTGGTACCCAAACCTGTTGCCCTACTTTGTAGTGTTCTGAATATGTAACCATTGGTTCCACTTTCAAAACCCTACTCTTTCACACTTCAGATTAACACAAACAATTCCACTAGAAATATCATACGCAAATATTACATGAAGATCTAAGATGAATCAATTAAAGAATCCGAAACTATCTGCATGCACTTCAATCCTTGAAGCTTCCCTTGATGAATCAACAATGAAGAACTTTGTCTTTTCCTCGAACAATTTCGAGAGGGATTCTTAGCTTCAAGTCTTGGAATAACCTGTTTGCTACACAAGAACACATCATAGCATAGCAAATATTCTTTTGATCAGTTTCATTTAACGATCGAGAACAGGATGGATGCTCAAACGTTTCCTAACAGCTTGGAACCACCTGTAATAACAACTGTTCCCTACAGCTGTTTGTCATCATTCAAAACCTAGGGGATCAACAAATTCCCCCTTTTTGATGATGACAAACTCTTTTTGGTTTCTTGCAACCAACAAGTTAGTAAACATAGATAACTTCAATCAAAGCTCAAATAACTCATTAAGGGAGCTTACTTGACAGAAGACACACAGGGTGAAACAGATAACTATTTCAACTGTTTCCTAAGACTTTTTTTAAAATTAATTAACTACAAAACTATACTAGGACTGACTCAATCAATACTAGACTTAGGCGATTCAACTTCAACTTATTTTCCTCCTTTTGGCATCATTAATGGGCGGGCGCGGATGTGTCGTTGTGCACCGCACCCGGCCAAAGATAAAATTTCTCCTACTCTCTTTTACACTAAGCTAGTATAATGGAAGTAGGGGTCGTATCCACAAGGAAACAGGGACGAGTTTAATACTTAGCGGGATTCAAAACCTAGATTAAGCTAAGGGCCGAGAAACCTAATACTAATAACAAAGGGGGGTTTCAAGTTGATTTACGAATAAACTAAAACTAACTAGCATATAAACAAAATGAGAAATCAATATGGGAAGATCTTGAATCCGATTAACATCCACTTCAATTCATTATCGATCCTTGAACCTCCACTCTAATTATTTCCATGATTGTCTATTGCTGAGAATTAATCTCGCATTCTCCTTATTCTTAGTTGAATAGCACGATCAGCGTTACTATAAAACCCTAACTAAAGGATAACCTAGTCCGATCGCGTCTAAGTTCAATCCAATAGCAGCAATAAACACAGAGAACCAACAGACCTGCTAACGTCATACAAGCGATAAACATTCAACAGTTGATTCAATTTCCCCAAGAAATAACCAAGACGATCTGCATCTAAGTTACTCCCTAGTTTGCTACCAATTGATAAAAGAATAAAACAATCCGATTCTATTCTTAAATCTAGCATTAGATTAATTACACAATCAAACTAGTAACGTTCCTAGCATAATCATGCAAAAATCATAGAAAGCAAGCATAGAAATTAAACCATAATCAAAGAAACTAAATAGAGAGGAAAGATCTCACAATAATGCTTGAAGCTCCATATTAATCTCGTTCAAGAACGGTTCAAGCTACAATGGGCATAGCATAAGCCAATCCCATAATTGAAATCTACAAAAACTAAACTAGAAAATAAAAACTAAAAAGAGAAGACAACAAGAGAGGAGTGGAGTTTTGGAGACTCCTCCCCTTGTTCTTCTGCCCCCTAGGTCCAAAATCAAGCTTGGTATTTATACTAAAGCATAAAAATCAGCCGACAATTACACCGACCTAGGGGTCCGGGAGGTGCGAGTCGGGTCGCCCCGTGCGAGGGATCTCTGCCTTCCAACACGAGCTGAAGAACTGGGCCAAGCCAAGAGGTCGCACCGTGCGAGGGATCTCGCGAGGTGCGAGAAAGCAGGTCGCGAGGTGCGACCTAGCTCGCGAGGTGCGAGCTTCCGTGCTAGGCAGACTTGGCTCGAGCGCGCGCTGGGCTGGCGATGATGCTTGGGCGAGGCTGCTGGGCGATGCTTGTGCTGGCTTGGCGATGCTCACGAGAGCTTGGTGCGGCTGTGATGGGCTAGGTGCTATGCTCGGCTACGGCTTGCGGCGATGCTTGATTGGAACATGTGGCGACGCTTGGCAAGTATAACGATGTTGAGTCGTTCCAAACACTAATGCTTCTAGGAGCTCGGAACTTACAACTTTAACTATAATTAAAATACAAAATTCCGAACTTCCGCTAAGAGCTAAATAAAACGCAAACGTTAACACTTATGATCAAGACTCTTAGCAAAAAGCACCCAAAATATAATATAAACATCGTATAACTTGAGCGTATCAAATACCCCCACACTTGAACTTTACTCGACCTCGAGTAAACTCAAAAATGAGAATCACCAAATAAATCATCACCCAAGCCATCGACACCAACCTACACTCCCCATCAACTACATCATCATCATCACATCTTAACAAAATACGCTCAAAACCTAAACGTAAGGGATGATGATTCCCCCACACTTTGCTTCAAGCTACTATCAGAAATACAGACGCGACAACAATAATCACCAAACGACAACCAAAATGTGAGCTCAAATCCTGAAGGATCTCAAAGGAGTTGAACTCACTCCAACGCCACAATCAAAATGACAGCTCGCCTAAAACCTCAAAAGATAAACTAAAACTACTACTACTACAACTAATTTAGAATAGCAAGCCATGGAACAAAGACAAAAAGGTATAAATTCCATGCTTACTCCCAAAAACAAACAATCAACCAAAAGAATGTGAAAGCCAAAATAAATAGATCTTCACTTCACAAAACAAAGGATGAATTCACTAACCCAACCCGAAGACACCTTCCGCCTTATGACACCAACTCCGGCAAATGAGTTTTCCAAATACAAAATTCTCTCTTAATCTCTCATTTTGCCTAGGAGCCCTTTCGGGTTTTCATCCTAGCTTCTCACATTTCTTTTTCATCTCACCATCTTACCCGCTCAATATAAGCCACTTTTTTTTGCATAGGTTGCCCTTTCGGGTTTTCAACCTATCCGGGCCCCCATTTTTGCCTGAGTCGCCCACCCTTGTGGGTTTTCAACTCAGCGGGTTTCATTTCATCACTTTTTTATTTTTTATTTTTTTTATTTTTTCAAATTGAAAGTAATAAATACAACATAGATACATGAGAATGAGAATACCCTCCCCCCTACTTAAACTACACATTGTCCTCAATGTGTCGACAATTAGAAGAAAAAGTAAACTGAAAATGGGGGGGAAAATCGAAAATCGGGTAAATCGAAGATCGAATGCTCAAAACTCATGACCAAACAATCCGTCAAACTCAAATTTCTTAACAACACCAACTCAAATCTCATAAATCAACTCACAACCCTCTCCCTCGAATCACTCAAACAAATGACAAGTTCAAAAGTTTTGAATTTTTGAGATTTGCACCTAGCTTAAGAGATCGAAAAGATACATTAACAATCTCAATCCTCTAGTGTTACCAACTCCTAGCTATTGAAGTCCTCCCTACGGGTTTTCTTTTGTGGATTTTGGTTCCAAGCGGATTAAGATTGGTTGTGGATCTTTTTAGTGGGTGGGCGGTGGGTGAAAGAAAATTTGTTGTGGTGGTGGAAATTTGATGAGAAATAAAGAAAAAGAAAGAAAATAAAAAGGGTCTCGGGTTGCCTCCTGAGAAGCGCTGTTTATTTGATGAGAAATAAAGAAAAAGAAAGAAAATAAAAAGGGTCTCGGGTTGCCTCCCGAGAAGCGCTGTTGTTTAAAGTCGTGAGCTCGACTTAGTACCTTAAGCTTAATCATTGGGTTGTGCTCCATGTGTGACAATGGTGGTTCCATGTCAATCTCCACTTCAAGTACCTGCAAAATTGATTGAGAAGGACTCTTGCAATGCATCATTAGTATCTAGCTTACTACAACATGGTTGAGCATATAACATCAGATTATATCCAAAACCTAGCATTAAGTCAACAACAAACATCAACTAGTAGTACTCCTAGCTAATCCAAGTCATGACCATTAATATAAATATTTAAAGCTAGACAATAACCAAGATATAGAGTATGAGTCAATCAACCATTCCCAAGAGAGTTTAAGCAACAAGTTCCATGCTTCTTGTCCAAAAGACAAAAGTGAAATACATAGAGCTCAATGGAAGATGAAAACTAGAAACTAAAACAAAAAGGGAATTCTTTATATGAGTGGCCAACCAAAAACAAAGAGCACAAGCAATACCATCCAAAAATCACGCTAAATACAAACAAGTAACACCGTTTCCCCGGCAACGGCGCCAAAATTTGGGCGGGAGCGGATGTGTCATTAAGCACCGCACCCGGCCAAAGATAAAATTTCTCCTACTCTCTTTTACACTAAGCTAGTATAATGGAAGTAGGGGTCGTATCCACAGGGAAACAGGGACGAGTTTAATACTTAGCAGGATTCAAAACCTAGATTAAGCTAAGGGCCGAGAAACCTAATAATAATAACAAAGGGGGGTTTCAAGTAGATTTACGAATAAACTAAAACTAACTAGCATATAAACAAAATGAGAAATCAATATGGGAAGATCTTGAATCCGATTAACATCCACTTCAATTCATTATCGATCCTTGAACCTCCACTCTAATTATTTCCATGATTATCTATTGCTGAGAATTAATCTCGCATTCTCCTTATTCTTAGTTGAATAGCACGATCAGCGTTACTATAAAACCCTAACTAAAGGATAACCTAGTCCGATCGCGTCTAAGTTCAATCCAATAGCAGCAATAAACACAGAGAACCAACAGACCTGCTAACGTCATACAAGCGATAAACATTCAACAGTTGATTCAATTTCCCCAAGAAATAACCAAGACGATCTGCATCTAAGTTACTCCCTAGTTTGCTACCAATTGATAAAAGAATAAAACAATCCGATTCTATTCTTAAATCTAGCATTAGATTAATTACACAATCAAACTAGTAACGTTCCTAGCATAATCATGCAAAAATCATAGAAAGCAAGCATAGAAATTAAACCATAATCAAAGAAGCTAAATAGAGAGGAAAGATCTCACAATAATGCTTGAAGCTCCATATTAATCTCGTTCAAGAACGGTTCAAGCTACAATCGGCATAGCATAAGCCAATCCCATAATTGAAATCTACAAAAACTAAACTAGAAAATAAAAACTAAAAAGAGAAGACAACAAGAGAGGAGTGCAGTTTTGGAGACTCCCTCCCCTTGTGGCTGCTGCCCCCCTAGGTCCAAAATCAAGCTTGGTATTTATACTAAAGCATAAAAATCAGCCGACAATTACACCGACCTAGGGGTCGCGAGGTGCGAGTCTGGTCGCACCGTGCGAGGGATCTCTGCCTTCCAACACGAGCTGAAGAACTGGGCCAAGCCAAGAGGTCGCACCGTGCGAGGGATCTCGCGAGGTGCGAGAAAGCAGGTCGCGAGGTGCGACCTAGCTCGCGAGGTGCGAGCTTCCGTGCTGGGCAGACTTGGCTCGAGCACGCACTGGGCTGGCGATGATGCTTGGGCGAGGCTGCTGGGCGATGCTTGTGCTGGCTTGGCGATGCTCACGAGAGCTTGGTGCGGCTGTGATGGGCTAGGTGCTATGCTCGGCTACGGCTTGCGGCGATGCTTGATTGGAACATGTGGCGACGCTTGGCAAGTATAACGATGTTGAGTCGTTCCAAACACTAATGCTTCTAGGAGCTCGGAACTTACAACTTTAACTATAATTAAAATACAAAATTCCGAACTTCCGCTAAGAGCTAAATAAAACGCAAACGTTAACACTTATGATCAAGACTCTTAGCAAAAAGCACCCAAAATATAATATAAACATCATATAACTTGAGCGTATCAATTAAAAAGTGCTCAAAGACAGATCCATTGCACATAAGTTATCGCCTAATTCAAAAATAGTAGCATCAACCACCAAATCTAGTCATCATGCAGCAAGAAATTGAGTTAGTCACACAACTCACAATCCATAACCAAACACAAATCGTGCAAATACAAACCAACAAAGTTAAAGAGAACCCAAATTACATAAGAGAATGTTTTGTAATAAGGGGGGAACACAGTAATACAAAAACAATTTATCATAATGGGGTGGGGGGAAACAGTTGGAAATAGTAATGTAGGCGTAATTTTTTAATTCCTTTAATGCCTACACGTGGTGTGAGCGCGTTTATTTGACTACCCCATTGTTAAGGTTTTATTAAAAAATATGTTTTGAAAGAAGTCGCCAACAATTCTTTAGAGGAAAAATCATAAACCTAATTGGATATTGAAACGGAAGGGACATCTTAGGGACTTATCCAATGTAGATTTCCCCGTCATGACTCCATAAATGGTCAGGAACCAAAAATTGAGTTCGGGTGTGAGGGTACAATACAGGCAGGAACTATATTGCCCATTGATGGCCTCTACTAAATAATTCACAGCAGATTTTATGCAAAAGAATAATCAAATAACATTTTAAAGCACCCTAAAAATAATTAATCTAGATTGGTTCTGGAAACACACAAAAGACTAATTATTTAGTGACAAGTTATTATGCAATCATTTTACAAGGTTCCTAGCAGGTTGTCCAAATTATCTGAACTAATGAGAACAATTCTTTAGGTCTTGTTTAGCAGTAATAACATGTGGGTGATAAAAAAGGCATGCAGGACAATCATAATAACATGAATATTATATACAAAATAAAAGGAAAAGAGGTTAGAATTTACAAAGGGATGCGATTATTAATTTAAAATCTACATCATGACAAGAAAACGTTAGTAACTTCAATAATATAATATAATTATTCAAGGGCCCTCAGGATTATACCTATTCGGTTTAGATCGAAGAGCATAATGACTTTCAGGCGAAGCAATCTTGGAACCAGGAATATAATTTGATCAGGAACAGGAATTGATTTGAAAGATTAAAAGTGTTTGAGTATTCGAAGTGTATTTCGGAGTATTCGAGAGAATTTGTAAGATTAAAAATAATAATTCGAAGCCGTGTCTGATTCGGGAAATTAGTCTGTATTTATAGGCAAACCAAAACTAGCGCTCCACGCAAGCCCTGCGCCAGGTGCAAGCCTACGTTGTAGGCGCGAGGACAGGCGTCAGGCGCAGATTGACCTGCCTGACGTGGTCCGTCCAGTTAAAAACTTGTACGTGGAAACGCGTTTTCAAAAAGATAAAATTTTATCTTGCGTCTCACACAGGACTTGCGCCAGGTGCAGGACTCTGTGTGAGTCACAAGTACACGTGTCCAGCGCATATTCCAGAATATTCATTTTTTATTCTACGCGTGCTTTCAAGATGCCATTTTTATCCCTAAAAATCCGGAGATCGAATTTTCCGGGTTAAAAATCTGATTTATGCTTTAAAGATAATAATAAAAGCTTTTAAGAAAATATTTATTAAAACAATAAATATTAGGAAAATATTTATTAAAACAATAAACATGCAATTGGGCTTTTAAAATGGACTTAAAAATATTTCACGGGTTTAAATTATAATTAATCATCATGGATAATTAATTGGGCTCTTATAATATTATTTCAAAACACATATGTCCTGGTTATTCAGACTGCTCCTCTATTGGGCCGTGTCAACTAATACCGAGGTATATTTCATCATCGGACCCTTAAATAGGGAGACACGATTATGTGTCTACAGAAGCCCCCACTTTGACTGAGGTTTGTAAAACCGAAAGTCAAAGTACACGTGTCGGGACGGAGAATGATTCCAGATGCCTCTGCAATCCAAAATCACCCTTTTACGCCGGTACCTGCAAAACAAGCAAAAGCTTCAGGAACAGGCATGTGTGAAACATATTTGTAAATATGTAAAAAATGAGATGGTGTGATAGAAGGTGTCATGAGGTATTTCAGGCCCAGCTCATGTCGGAGTTATGCTGTCTCGATTGATAATAGTTCGTAGACCTTGCGGTGGTATGTCGCCTCTTTGATTAATGATGGTACGCAGACCTGGCGATGGTATGTCGCCTCTATGATTGAAGGTGGTCCGCAGACCATGCGGTGGTATGTCGCCTATTGATTGAAGGTGGTCCGCAGACCAGGCGGTGGTATGTCGCCTATTGATTGAAGGTGGTCCGCAGACCAGGCGGTGGTATGTCGCCTATTGATTGAAGGTGGTCCGCAGACCAGGTGGTGGGATGTCGCCTATTGATTGAAGGTGGTTCGCAGACTAGGCGTTGGGATGTCGCCTATTGATTGAAGGTGGTCCGTAGACCAGGCGGTGGGATGTCACCTATTGATTGAAGGTGGTCCGCAGACCAGGCGGTGGGATGTCGCCTATTGATTGAAGGTGGTCCGCAGACCAGGTGGTGGGATGTCGCCTATTGATTGAAGGTGGTCCGCAGACCAGGCGGTGGTATGTCGCCTATTGATTGAAGGTGGTCCGCAGACCAGGCGGTGGGATATCGCCTATTGATTGAAGGTGTTCCGCAGACCAGGCGGTCGTATGTCGCCTATTGATTGAAGGTGGTCCGCAGACCACACGGTGGGATGTCGCCTATTGATTAAAGGTGGTCCGCAGACCAGGCGGTGGGATGTCGCCTATTGATTGAAGGTGGTCCGCAGACCAAGCGGTGGTATGTCGCCTATAGAGCACCGTACATTTTGAAACTTTGTGTCGAGTGTCATATGTTGCAATAATGGCAAAATTGTATTTTTTATAAACTGTCGAAAGTTCTTTGGATTATCGCGCGCAATGTCGAAGGGTAACGAATATTTGAATTCATTGAGAAAGGAGAACGTGGGCCCCACCTGGCTAAGAAGCCCCCAAGCGCGTTGGATGGGACTGTGCGCCAGACGCACAGGCCTGCGCTTGGTGTAGAAAGCTGCGCTGGGAGCAGCGTTTTGCGTCAGACGCACTTTTTGTCTGTGCGTCAGGCGCACGCGGCGCGCTGGGCGCAGGTCTTTAAAATGACCTAAAAAATACGGGCGACGTTCTTTTTCCCATTTTTTTTCTTTCTCAGCCGCTTTTCTTCATTTTTCTCTCTCTCCTAAGTTCAAACTCCATTTTTGAAGTTTCAAAGCTTCAAACTCCTTGTTTCTCGAGTATTTCTTCAGATCTAGCTTAGAGGAGTGATTATTTTTGCTTGATTGTCAGTTTTACGGTGTTTTTGGGTGTTTTTGGAGCGGTTTTCAAGGGGTTTGAGGTGCGAAAATCTCGACCCATTTCCGGGTTATTTTCCGGTTAGTTCACGACATCCTCAGTCGGTTTTCCGGTGAATTATTTCGGTTAGTCCCCTCAGCCTTTTTTTTTTATTCTCACGATTTGCATGTGGAGCAAAGTATGATTGTGGCTGCTGAATTTTGTGTTAGGTGAGGTGTGCCGTTTCCAGTGGGCTCAGGCTACATTTTTCGACGAGTTTACGGTGGACTCCGGCGATTTTCGGCGAGCTCCGACGATTTTCGCTTGAGTTCCGGCGAGTTTCCGGCGAGTTTTCCAGGCAGTTTTGTTGTTCTTCACGAGTTTGATACTCGTTTCATGTGAGTTCGTTGTTAAATAATTCTTTAGATCATGAATCTAGAATTATATTGTGCTTGATGTAGTTTCTAAATCCGGAACTTAGAAACATGTTTAGGGAATTTTAACATGCGATGATAATTCATAGATCCGTAGTTTCTGGAACCTAGAAACATGCTGATTTGAATGTGTGATGATTCTTGGATTACGAATCTCAGAATCAGGATTAGCGTAGCTTCTAAGTCTGGAACCTAGAAACATGCTTAGGGAACTTTGAATGTGTGATGATTCTGCTGGTAGAAATAATGTTTTATGCGATGATATGGATTCTGGGAATCTCATGTAGTGGTGATGCTTTGAAGCGGCTTTTAGAATTTTACCAATTCATGAAATCTGGTAATTTAAAGTCGGGAACTCTTTGATTCTTAGTTTTATTTGTGATTTTCAATCCGATTAGCATGTCGTCTAAATATTCGGGCAGAGAAGACGATGGTAGGGCAGCTTCAGGCTCTAGGGGGGAGTGGAAAGCCGTGGGGTGGACTCCTGATTAGCCGTATTTTGATCCGGAGCACCATATTTCGCATCGACCGCTCTCGGGCGTTGTAAGTATCCGTGTTATGTCGACCTCATTTTAGATTAAAGTCTAGGCATTTTATTAACTGTACTTACGTTTGCAAGACGAGGGTACTACTCGTCATTTTGGAACTTTCGACTTCGATTGGCCTAGAAAAGTCCGAAAGGTCCGAGATCGAGCTGTCCTCATTGAGCAGAGTGGTCTAGCCCCTTTCCTCAATGTTTATGAGAGTATGGGAGACGTTCACTCTTCCCAGATTGTCGTCCGAGGCTTGTTGGAGTGGTGGTGGGATACTACCAACTCCTTTCGATCACACGCGTCGCGGCGAGTTGACTATTACCCCGCTGAATTTCTCATTGATTTTCGGCCTGTCTTTTACCGGCGCCCGAGTGGCGATAGGTGATCCGTTGCCGTTCAATTCGGCGGTGGTCAGAGGTTTGATCGGCCCAGTTGCCGATGTTCTTCCTCCGGGTGCGTCCTTTGCTCCTCGGCCAGCGGTGGCTAGAGGACTCATCATTCGGGGAACTACCGAGGAACAGAAGGTACGTATTCTGCTGTGGTTGGCTATCTGCGGCCTGTTGCGCACTGATAGGGAGTCGCGTGTCTCGACGTAATACCTGAAGCCCTTGAGGATTTGTCCCGAGTGTCGACTTATGACTGGGCCGACCTAGGCTATTGCAGTCTTTTGTACTGCCTGCGCACTGCTTGCAGGCAGTTGAGTGACGGTGGACCAGTTGGTCCGTGGAGACTTCTAGAGGTATGATCGTACACATCGTCAATCTTTCGTTTCGTTATCTCGATTGGAACTCAGGTGATCTTATTGTTACAGATCTGGTTTTATGAGTATTTTCAGGGATTAGCCCCGGAAAGGGTTCGTGATCGCACTTTTCCTGTTGGCCTCTCCTAGGCGGAGTGCAGGAGGACGCGATACGATGCCGTGGAGAGTGTCCGAAAGGCTATCCGGTGAGTCAAGGATGACAAGGTAATCATAGTGAATCAACTTCGTTTTTCCGTGCATGTAGCAAATGTTAGCTCTTCTTTGTCTTGCAGGCTACTTTTTATCCTTGAGCGTCGTTTCCGGAGATGCCTGATTGGGCTCATAGAGCTCGCACTCTGACCCGTGAGAGGGTCATTTTCTATGGGAAGTTACACCCCATGTGGTATCTGGGCGAGAGGGTGACACGTTAGCATGACGGTACGAGGCTATTATTGGTGCCTCATGATCCCCCTGTCACGATGATGGACAGGGCTGCTCTTGTTCAGGCTGTCGAGGGAGGGGCGACGCTTCGGGCGAGCTATCATGACTTTGTTTTTGTGATCACGATTACCAGACTGTTATTGCTTCCTTTTGCCAGGAAGCTGATGCGGCTCGTATCTCTTTCGTTCTGGATTTGAGAATTCGGTACACTGGAGATTCCGGACTTGTTGACGAGATGATTGAGGTTGCCCTAGAGGCAGAGCAGCACACTGTTCGTGCTATGCCGGCCCATGTGAGCTCGGTAAGTGTTGAAAGTCAGGAGCTTTCATTTATTTATCTTGCTTGTAGTGACTTATGCACTGTTTATTTCCAGGTTCCTCGGGAGACTGTCGTCCAGATTCTCCGAGTGGTTGACTCGCTGAAGCATGGGATGGTAAAGCTAAAGAGGAGCATGTCTTGTCACCGCAGCGACGTGCATAGCCAGGTAGACTGACATATTGTGCTTTGGTTGTTTTTTCTTTGTTGCGCTTGTTTTGCTAATGCTTTGTGACATTTTGTGCATCGTCGTCCTCATGAGAGTGGGCCTCGTCCCGAAGTGAGGATATCGACCCAAACCCGACCTTCGACTCATACTCCTCGAGAGTCGACATCTGAGAGGCCTCAGATGAGTCCGTTTACTGGGCAGTTTGGCGTTGGCAGTATGGATTTTATGGGGGGTGCCAGGCCCGATCCATACTCTGGGCCTTCTCCGATGTGGATGGACAGATGCCGATGCAGCAGATGCAGTTGTTGCAGATGCAACAACAGATGTTGGGGATGCAGCAGATGTCTCCCATGCGACCGACTCCGCCTATGCCTCCTTTCATGCAGCCTGGGATAGGCTATCATGTAGGCGAGTCGAGTAGGGTCCGGGTCGAGGAGCCGGAGGATTCCTCTTCGAGAAAGCAGGATCCGCCCTCTTCTTAGATTTCTGCATTACTTTGTTCTTGTGTACCTGTGCCCTGCACTTTTGTTATGATGTATATTTTGCATATTGATATGTATTACGTGTTTTGTTCAAACATTATGTGATCATTGGTGTTGCTAATTTTTTCATGTTTGTTGATGGAATTTTGCTAGCAATGACTCCTATCCTAAAATGCAACGTATGAATGTACGACAACATTTTCAACGCGACTGGCTCGACTGACATATGTTTTTGTTTGAAACAAGTTTGCATGGAGCATAGCCGACCTTCTCCCAACAAAAAAAAGAAAAGAAAAGGATAGCGAAAAGGGTATGGGCGGGTGGGTTTTAAATGAACCAAAAATGTAGGAAGTAAATAAAAACAGCATTTTTCATCCGAATTGGAGGTGGAGTGGCCCAAAATCGTGTGATATGTCATATGTGTGATAATCCGAATCAGCATATGTGAAGCGAAAACTGTGCGCAGGGCACATATATGTGGTGCGTGGCGCAGACCTTGCGTCTGGTGCGCTATTCTGCGCTGGGCGCAAGTTTAGAGCTGCGTCTGGCGCGCTATCCTGCGCTAGGCGCAGGTATAGCGTGTGACGCATTTTCCGTCTGGAACGGTAAATCCGAATTCGTTTAGAGTTGACACTCGAAGTTATTATAAATAGGAGAATACGTGCGTTATTTCAGTATTACAAGTTTAGCATTATTCCTCTCTGCACTTTTCTCTATAATACTTCTCTGCAACTTTTGACTGTTCGCTATGGCTTTTGAACCAACTCTAAGTGGGTGGCTGTCGTCGCTGACCAATGCTGAGAAACACGAGCTAGGAAGGCGGCATATGGATGTGTTGGCATCCCTAAGGTTTGTGCAGTTGGACTATAATTTCCTTTATGCAGCTGTTAATTTTTGGGATGTTGCCAATCATTGTTTTTGCTTTGGGAACCATGAATTAACTATTTTGCCTGAGGAATTTGGTGCTATAATTGGTTGGCCCTGTAGTCAATTACCCTGTGTCCCTAGTTTGGAGGATTATTTTTTTAAGGACTTTGAAAGGTTCATGGATTTAAAGGAAGAAAATATATCTGAAATCGTGTATGGAAGGAGGGTTAATTTGACTAGGTTAGCTGCAATGTATAGTCCTCCCACTAAAAGGACTAGACAGACATATCGTTTGCGGGCGTTGGTATTTTGCCTGCTTAGTCGTTTTCTATTTGTGAACGGGGACAACGGTGCTGGTTTTGCTTCTTAGATTACTGTAGCAGAGCAACTGGAGGTAGGACGGACACCGATGCCACTCTGTGTAGGGGAGATGATCTCCAGTTTGGATGCTGTGAAGAAGGACCTAAAAGGGCAATTTTCAGGGAGCCCCTACTGTTGCAGGTAAAAATATATATATATATATATATATATATATATATATATATATATATATATATATATATATATATATATATATATATATATATATATATATATATATATATATATATATATATTTTAGTCATGAACCAAAGAATTTATTTTTTTATATTTGGACATATTATGACTCTATACGAAGTAATAATATATAATCACTTTTAGGATGACGATAATGAATAATGGAATTATGACATTACATCCCAAAAAAACAAAGAAGACATTGAATAGGAATGGGCGCTGGGCGCGGTCTGTTGCGTCGTGCGTGAATGTCTGCGTCAGGCGCGGATGATTATATAACTCAATGCGGAGGAACATATGTCGTACGTAGTACTACTCTGTAGGAAGTAATATTGCGTATAATATTGTACATATTATTACTCGTTATGAAGCAATAATAAAAAAGTTGTGCATGTATTATTACTCATTAAGAAGCAATAATGAAATAGTGTATATGTATTCTTACTCGTTAGGAAGCAATAATAATATACTCCCTCCGTCCCAAAATACTCTTGACACTTATCAAGGCACGTAGTTTTAGATGATAAGTTGTTGTTTGGTTATCAATTGTTATTTTATTGAAAAGTAGATGTGATAGGAGTTAGTAGTTAGTAAAAGTAATATTATTTTATTTTAAGGAGAGAGAATGTGGGTCATGGTTAGAGTTGGTATGCAATAGGAGTGGTATTATTTTATTTGGAGGAGAGAGAGTGTGGGCCAATGTTTAAAAGGTAGAATTATTAAAATAATAGTGGGTCATATCCAAAAATAGAAGTGTAAAGAGTATTCTGGGACAGATGAAAAAGGAAAGTGTAAAGAGTATTCTGGGACAGAGGGAGTATGATTTATCTGTTGATGCAGATCTGGCTGATGGAGCATTTGAGGTTGATTGATCCTCCCGAGAACATGGAGAGACATAATAAAAAAGGGTTTCATCGGCAGGAGAAGATCTTCACTAAGAAATCCTTTGAAGACTGGACCCTTTTCTTTGGGGATGATGAGCTGAGCGTCAGATGGGCAGTGCCATGGTGGAGAATTGGGTCTATGGTAGGTATTCGTGACGATTGTCCCTATGTGAGGTTGTGTAGTCTGTATACCATGACCTTTTATTTTCCGTCGAGGGTATTGAGACAATATGGGTATCGCCAACTAATTCCTGCTGAGGACACTATTGCACCCAAAATATATGGTTTGACCTGGAGTGGAATTAGGAAGTGGCCGGAGAGGTATTGGAAAGAGCGCCCAATTTGGTATACCCAGGAAAGAATAGAATCTGAGAAGGTATCTAAGAGTTATATCTTATGGATGCTGACTAGAGACCCTGCTGAGAGGAAAGAGATGAGGGAGAAGGAATCATCTGAAGTGACTAAGAAGCGGAAATTTACTCCACGAACAGTGGGGAAAAATTTAGAGCCTTTGGATAACAAGGCAAGAGACCGGTTGGACACTCATCCGGGGGAAGAGCAGCCTAAAACTCGTTACTAAAACTTCCTATGTGAAGGAACGTTTAGGGCCAAAGGTAGCACCAACGAGTTGGGCCACGGATGCCACCGACGAAGAGAAGACTACTCTTAGGGGGCGTAGTAATCAGGGAAAGGGCTGACACAGGAAGGGTGACTCGACAGACAGACGCTCCTACAGGCAAAGGGAAGGAACCTATGGTGTATTGGGAAAAGAGAAAGGCACCTAGACCAAAACTACAGATGAAAATGGGAGAAACTTCTACCAAGGGCGAGGAAGAAAAGGCTGAGAAGGGGAAGTAAAAGAAGAACTGATTGCAACAATGCCTTTAGATTATTTCCTGCTTTATTTTCTGTTTTGAGTTATTATTGCTTCCAATAAGGCTTGCATGCCACATAGTTATTTTATAGTGTAGTCATAACTTATGTTTCATGTTTTTATTTTCCATTCAGCAAATTTAATAAAAACAAAGTTTATTTTTATTTTGACCGAAGTGAGCCTAAATATGTCGCAAAAATATGTTGTCGTATTATTTAAGCATCTTAACGAATGCCGGAAGAACGTTTGAACCAGCAGCACAGCAGAGTAGTGCGCTAGACGCGAATAGGTGCGTCTGGCGCACTGCGCTGCGCTAGGCGCATCATATTTACATATGGCGCGAATGGCCAGTTTAATATATTAATTTTTGTGTTGCTGTAGACTCGTATGAACCGAAGGAGGGTTTGATTAACGAAGGGGCCGAACCTTGTACAAGGTTGCCTACGTATCCAAATAGGAATCAGGCCGCACGTAGTTCATGCTAAAGAATTGGATTACTCTTAACAATCAAAGAATTGGTTGTGCTTTACACATAAAATTTCTTGAGTTGATCAAGATTGGTTAGATTATGAAATTCAATGCCATCCATGTCAATTAGTTGAGCTGCTCCTCCAGATAGGATCGTCTTGACAATATATGGACCGGCCCAAGTAGGTCTGAATTTACCTCGAGGATCTAACACATTTTTGCTTAATGCCTTGAGCAATAAGTCACCCTCTTTAATATTTCGGGGTTTGACCTTCTTATCGAAAGATCACGCAATACGATTTTGATAAACTTGCACATGGTGCAAGGCAGCTAATCTTCGTTCATCGAGCAAGATGAGCTCTTCGAATCTAGCTTTGACCCAGTCAGCTTCAGGAATTTGACTTTCCAGGACAATGCGTAGGGATGGTCTTACCAATTCAATAGGTTGGACAGCTTCTACTCCATAGACAAGAGAATAAGGTGTAGCTCCGGTAGATGTTCGGATAGAAGTGCGGTATCCCCATAAGGCAAAGTGTAGCTTGTCTGGCCAATCCTTATAATTTTTGGTCATTTTCTGGATAATAACTTTGATATTTTTCTTAGCAGCCTCCACAGTACCGTTAGCCTGGGGTCTATATGGGGAGGAGTGATGGTGCTTGATGCTATATTTGTCAAGAACTTGTTCACATTCGGCCTGGAAGTGGGTACCTTGGTCACTAATGATCTCGTGGGGAACCCCATAGCGGCAAATTATGGTTTTTTCTAAGAAGGCAACAACATGTTTGGCTGTCAATTTAGCATAGGATGCTGCTTCTACCCACTTAGTGAAGTAGTCTATGGCCACAAGGATGAATTCATGCCCCCCGGTACCAGGTGGTGTTATTTTACCAATAATGTCAATACCCCACGTTGAGAATGGCCAAGGTGAAGTAAAGGTATATAACAAGGAGGGTGGGACATGTTGCAAGTTAGCGCATAATTGGCATTTTGGATAGGTTTTGGCATAGAGGTAACAGTCTTTCTCCATTGTGGTCCAGTAATAGCCTAAGCGAATGATCTTTTGGGCTAACATGCGTCCATTCATGTGCGTGCCACAAATTCCACTATGGACTTGATCCATGACTGTTGTGGTATCAGGTTTATTGATACAGAGCAGGTGCACGCCTTGTGGTGTTCTTTTGTACAGTGTCCCGTTATACTCAACATATTGGGAGGCCAAGAGCCTTAAGGTACACTGGGCTCTTGTTGAAGCTCCAGGTGGATATTCTTTTTTGTGAGGTAGTTGAGGATGTCAAGAAACCGGGGTTCGAAAGAATAGGATCTGACTCAGTGTCTAAGGTGTGAACATAAGCAGGCTCTTGCCTTCTCTCAATGATAAGCGGCAAAGCTGGCATGGTGCGAGGAATTCTAATCATAGAGGCTAAGCGGGCCAAAGCGTCAGCAAATTAGTTTTCTTCTCGGGGAAGGTATGTATATTGTATTTCAGGTATTTGTTCAGCGATAGCTTCTAGATGAGTTTGGTATTGCAAGAGGCTTTCATTTCTAACTTTCCATCTTTTAGAGATTTGGTTGATGATCAAAGATGAATCACCATATACTCTTAGCTTCTTGATGTCGAGGGACACTGCGGCCTGCAGCCCTATGATACATGCTTCGTACTCGGCTGCGTTCTTAGTAACATCGAAGTCGAGTTTAATAGAGAGAGGAGTGTGTTCGCCTTCAGGTGATACTAGGAGTATCCCGACGCCACATCCCTTTTGGTTGGAAGCACCATCGAAGTATAGTGCCCAACTTTCATCTTCCGTCATGAGAAGGTATTCATCAGGAAATAAATACTCTTCGCGAGATTCATCTACAGGGAAATCTGCTAGGCAGTCGGAAACAGCGTTGCCTTTGATGGATTTATGAGGGATAAATTTTAAGTCAAATTCGGCCAACATTACTACCCAACGGGAGAGTCTACCATTAAGGGCTGGCTTTTCGAACAAGAACTTAAGAGGATCTAGTCGTGACACTATATGGATTGTGTGAGTAAGCATATAATGCCTAAGCTTCATAGTGGCCCAGACTAATGCAAGACAAAGCTTTTCTAAGGGAGTGTAACGAGATTCGTAGTCTAAGAGCTTTTTACTAAGGTAGTAAATGGCGCACTCTTTCCCATCAACCTCTTGTGCCAACATGGCCCCAGTTGTGGTCCTAGTCACAGTCAAATAGAGCCTTAAAGGTATATCTGGTAAGGCAGGTGCTAAGACAGGTGGGTTGGATAAATATTCTTTGATTTTGTCAAAGGCTTTTTGGCAATCCTCATCCCATTCGGCAGCGACACTTTTCTTAAGCTTTTTAAAGATGGGCTCACACACCATGGTCAGTTTAGAGATGAATATACTAATGTACTGGATTTTACCTAAGAATCCCCTTATTTTTTTTCATTTTAGGTGGAGGCATGGTCATGATGGCCGTTATTTTAGTAGGGTCAATTTCAATCCCTCTAGAGTTGATGACATAACCTAGGAGTTTCCCAGAAGTAACCCCAAAGGCGTATTTTTGTGGATTAAGTCTCATGTTGTATTTGCGAAGTCTCATGAAGAGCTTCTCGAGGGCGGTATGGTGTCCCTCTCTAACTTTGGACTTAACTATCATGTCATCTACGTAAACTTCTACCTCTTTATGCATCATGTCATGGAGAAGGGTAGTCGCAGCTTCTTTGATAGGTGGCCCCAGGCGTTTTTTAACCCAAAAGGCATAATGGTATAGCAAAAGGTTCCCCACGGTGTGATGAAGGTAGGCTTTTCCATATCTTCCTCGGCCATTTTTACCTGATTATACCCTGCATACCCGTCCATAAAAGAGAGAAGGGCATGGTTGACAGTGTTGTCTACTAGGACATCTATGTGAGGTAAGGGGAAGCCATCTTTAGGACTTGCTTTGTTGAGGTCTCTATAGTCAACGCACATTCTTACTCCCCATCCTTTTTTAGGCACAAGCACAGGCACAACGTTAGCAATCCAAATGGGGTAATTAGCGACATTAATAAAACCCGCATTAAGTTGTTTAATGACTTCTTCTTTGATTTTGAGAGCTACATCCGGCTTCATTCTCGCGCAACTTTTGTTTGACGAGGCTTCATCCCTTCGATTAGGGAATGGTATGCTGAGCAATTTCGCGATCAATGCCTGGAATTTCCTTGTAGGACCATGCGAATACGTCGATATATTCAACTAACGTTTTGATTAATTGAGCGCGTTCGTATTCGCTTAAAGTTAATCCAATTCTTACCTCCTTTGGTTCATTATCATATGAAAGATTAATTTTTTCTGTTTCCTCGATGATTGGAGTTTTATTTTCATGTTCTTCCATTGCTTTAATTATTTCTTTTTCAGATTCATTGTTGCAATCAGAAGGAGAAGGAGAAGAAGAAGTAGAGATGTTGCACAAGTCATAAGCAAATGAGTTCATATTATTGAAATCGAAAATCATAGAGTTGAACAATGACTCAGCAGAAATTAAAGACTCTACTTGGACACTAGAATTAACAGGCTTAGAAATAGTCCCAATTGGGATACTAGACTCAACAGACTCAGACTCAGACTCTGACTCAGATGACTCGGACCCTTCAAACATCGGCTCGTCCCCGGTGGTGAAGATCATCATCTTTTCGTCTGGAGTAGTCAGCTTGATAGTCTTCCTCCATCCTTGCATGATGCCACTTGCAGGAGTGATCAGCATAGCAGGGTCGAAGTCCTCATTTTGTAGCACAGCCTAGATATGAGAAGTATTATTTGGGCATTTGACTCGTTCTTGACCGAATAGAAGTCCCAATGCCTTGTAGTCTAAACAGTCTTCAGTGAACTGTTTAATTTTGGGATCGGGAATCCCTTCTTCCATAAAGTGACAGTCCAGAAATATTTCAAATCCGGGGTAGATCACTCCCTCCTGAGCCTGATAGAATGGTTCAGGGAATTCATAGCAAGGTTAATCTTCTCCTTCCCTCAGAAATTGCCCATTCAGAGTGGGTTGATAGGGAGGAAAAGGAATACTGTCTTTGTCTTTGGTATTACGGTATGCCATGCGTTGTGCAATACGTTCTCTGAGCACCTTCCTGGTGGGCTTGTATCCTAAACCAAACAAATTTTCCATTGATTTAGAGTCAGTGACAGGAGGTGCTCTAGACTTCTTATTACCCAGTGACATGCCTGGGAAGTATTCTTTCTTGCACATGATGTAGTTGACTGCTAGATTGGAGAAGCCATCAAAGTCAAATGGCGCTAAATCCTCTTCAATGAGGGATACTTCTTCAGGAACAAACCCTCAAAGATCTTCATCCTCATCATCATGGTCTATGTGGATGAGAGGTTTGTCTATTACTTGTACTTTCATTGTAGAGGCATCGAGAGTTATGGGAATGCCATCCACAATCATCTTGACCTTTTGATGCAAGGAAGATGGGATCGCACCAAGCTCATGAAGCCATGGTCGTCCTAATAGTAAGTTGAATGAGGCCTTAATATCAATGATCTGGAAAATCGTGCGCTTTTCTATAACCCCTGTAGAGATATTTAAGGCTATAGTTCCTAAGGACTAACGACGGGAATTGTCATATGCTCGGATGCCTTGATGAGAAAGACTGAAATCCTCATCTTTGAACCCTAGGTGGCGCGCAGTTCGTAATGGATAGACTTTAATGGCAGATCCATTGTCTACTAATGTCATTGGGACATTCATGCCCATGCATGCTACCATAAGATGTAGGGCCTTCTTGTGCCTGCTTCCTTCAAAAGGAAGGTCATAATCAGTAAAGGAAATAGTATTTCCTTGGATTGGCATATCAGCAGTCATGAAATTGACCAATCCTTCAGGAGAAGTGAGGACATTTAGTAATGCCATGCGATGCCCATGAGAAGAAGCTATTAATTGCCAAATGATAACGTCAGCTTTTGTTTTCGTGAGCTGTTGAATGGGAGAGTTCTCTTTGGGAAGAACTCCTTCAGGAGATGCAGACGATGTGGGAAGGTTATCTTGAACAGGCTGAGTTAGCCTTCCAGTTCGAGTAAGCACCCGTACTGCTTCCTCCTCATCACTTTTGTACCAATCCATCGCGAAAGTAATGCGATCAGTTTGAGGATCAATGACTTCATCGTCGTCATATAATCCTAGAGGTGGAGAGATGCATGTTCCCTGGATGTAGTCACTTTCTTCTGTGACATACTCGTCTTCTTCATCGTTATCCCAGATACCATTGATATCTGGTGATGTGCTAGCAATAATGATAGCGGGGACAGGATCCCCTATTGGTGTGATCAAGAGAGATAAATCATAGCAGTATAGATCCTCATAAATGGCCAGAGCTTTGTTTAATGGCCTATCTTGGTTGTTAGGCTTCTTCCCTGTAGGAGGAATGGGAAGTCTACCTTCATCAATCATGTCTTGAATGGCATGCTTCAGTCTGTAACAGTCCTCTGTTTTGTGACCATTCCCTCTATGGTACTTACAGTAAGCATTCTTATCCCAATTTCAGTTTTTCTTACTTTCTTCTGGATCGGAGTTGGTCCAATAGGAAACAGAGCGCCCTTTGAATTGAGGCGATCAAAAGCAGTGGCATACGACATGCCTATTGGAGTGAATGTCCTCCTTACAGTCCTCTGGAAGGATCTCTGGGGTGCCTCAAGAAGGTTCACCTCTCCACCTTTAGCAGTGGATCCATAATCATTTTTCTTGTTGTTGTTATTGCCCTTATAACGATTGTTGTCATTTTGGGCATTTTTCAACAAGTCATCTTCAATTTGCACACCTATGTCGTATAGCTTAGTGAAATTATCGATACCCAAATATTTGAGATGAGTTTTGTATTTGGGTAACAAGTTGTTGACGAAGATGCGGACAAGATCCTTGTCGGTAGGTCTGGAGACCATGTAAGCAGACTTTGCCCTCCACCTATTAAGGTAGGTGGTGAAGCTTTCATTGTTATCCTGCTTCAACACTTCCAACTCCCTTAGTGAGGTTTGGATTACAGTGTTATGTTCATACTGCTTCATGAACTCTCTAGTGATATCACCCCATGTTTCAACATGTTTGGGGTCCAAGGAGTAGAACAAGTTTTGACAAGCAGGGTCCAACGACATCGGAAATACCGTTGGATAAAGTTCAGGGTCCACAGACTTAATGATCATAGTGGCCTTGAAGTTCCTCAAGTGATACATGGGATTTTCAGTATGCTTGAACTTAGGAAAGTCACTCGTGGAAAACATTTCGGGTAGCTTTCCCTTGAATTTGATGCTCTCATCCAAATCGAAGTAGAACTCCTTATTGGTGACTCTTTGAACAACATTTTCCATTTGTTTGGTGAATACATGTAACACCCCGACAATTCTCTCTTTTCTAAAATACCTTTTTACAATAAAACATAGAGAATTATCAAAGCATTATCGCCCGTGTGAAAACGTATCGGCTTGTTCAGAATTTTGCAGCGGAAAACAATAATAATAACTTTATAAATAAACTTAGTCAACAATAAAGTCAACTCCAAAACTAACCAACAATCAAAGTCCACCTTAAAACCAACTTATCCAACTATAAAATGTTTAACTTAAAAGTACATAATAAAATCTACACAAGCTCTTCACAATCCCGATCCCAATGATACATCATCTTCGAACCTGTTAGATGGACTATGCACTATTGATCCCTAGAGACTGCTCACCAAAATGGGTCATCACAGGATCAATAAGGCAAAGCCATGATCAACATATACAACAAAAGCACGTAATCAGCAAAGCTGAGTACTACATACTACACCAGTATATAATCCTAACATGATACTAATAAATAATAGGCAAGAATAAATAATAACATAATAACTTGCAGACAACTCTTACTGAACTAAACTTAAACAACATTATTATTACTTTAATTGGAATAGACAATGGACCGAGTTGTCTCATCTAAAGCAGCCTTCCCCTAGGAAGACGAAATACGGGCGTGACTCCGTATTCCAAATTGACCTACGATATCGAGGAACCTTTTAATAAAATAGGAACGGTGATCAACCCGAAACCCAAGAAAAGCCATGGGCTACCACCATGTACTCCAACTCCTAATTGTCCATATTTCAGACGTGCACCAGTCTAAAGTTATTGCTATCCAGTTTCACTTTGCATGATTTACCAATTATTACTTGTTATGACTCACAAGCCACAAATAATAAAATCATCAAACAATCACAATTTCTTTTTATCTTAGGATTAGATAAGTGATCACACAACTTAACAATCCAAGATTACTTTCAACTTTAATCCAACTTTCTTATTTGTTGAACCTAGCCAACAACCAAATTACCTTTCATAGGCAGAAAATATAAACTTACAAAATAAGGCCCTCGGTCCTTATAAAGCAGTGGAATTCAAAAAGGAAACAATGATCAAACATGATCCAATGCTAGTAAATATATTAATTCCCCCATGTGAATTAATAACAATAAAGTTCCCAACCAACATGCTTGCATCAATCTTCCATACAAACATGATATATAAATCTCAGAATATAATCTCATAATCCACATGTTTTACACCACAGCATAAAACATGCAAAATCCAACATAATAAATATCACATATGAACTCAACATAGTTCCTATACATGATACTACATAATTTCCTTCCTTAAATCATGATACTATCTCAATCGACACATAGGTATGTACGTACCTTGTGTAGACAAACTGGAATGCCACTTTAACCAACTTAAAAGTCGCCTAGAGAGAATTCTCCGCCTAAAATAACCAATAGAATTTATAATCAATACTCCAAATAAATTCCAGCAACTTTAAAATACTTTAAATCCCCATGAAAAATATTTAAAGTTTGTATTTAACATTAAAACTTCAAATACTAATACTTCCTAGCATAGTACTACTATACTAGTCATTAAAATCCATCAAACTCCCTTAATAACAATGATGTGTTCAAGTTTATCGGGGTTTTTACGTTGTTTTAGACGTCTTTTGGATGGAAGGCTTGGTCGTAGTCATGGGCATTAGAGCACTTTTAGGCTTTAGCGGAAGTTTAAAGTTGAAGTTGTAAGAGAGTGTTAAGGTACGACATTGTGAGCCTTTGGAGTTGTTGGGAGTTTTGGCCTATAGTCACTTTGGGCATCAACGCAAGCAGCACATGAACATCATCGGACAGCATCGGCACCATCATCCTTCTGGCCAGTCAAGCAAGTTCAAGAAAAGCCCAGGTCGCACCTCGCGACCTGTATCGCACCTCGCGACCTGGGCACTTTTGTGGTTCGTTTTTGTCCGTCGCAAAATACGAGGTGCGACCATACTCGCACCTCGCGACATGGCTACGTCGCACCTCGCGAAGTATGTCGCACCTCGCGACCCCTGGCGCTGGGCAAAGTCGGCTAAGTTGCCGACTTAGACAACTTGTAACTTTCTTCTTCTTTTTCGATATAGTTTCTTTTGGGGAGTATAAATAGGACATTATTCATAACCCTAAGGAGCTAGCCACTCTTAGAAAAAAGAACTCCTCCCTTTTGTTTTAGTTTTTCTAGTTTTCATCTTCCATTGAGCTCTATGTATTTTACTTTTGTATTGTGGACAAGAAGCATGGAAATTATAGCTTAAACTCTCTTGGGAATGGTTGAAGGAAGCTTTTGACGGTTTATTGTAAGATTTACTCTTTCTCTTACTCTTTATCTTGGTTATTGTCTAGCTTTCAATATTAATGTTTATGGTCATGACTTGGATTAGCTAGGAGTACTACTAGTTGATGTTTGTTGTTGATTTAATGCTAGGTTTCGGATATAATCTGATGTTATATGCTTAACCATGTTGTAGTAAGCTAGGTTCTCTTGATTTATGCTGAACATTATTGAGTGAATCCAGTTAAGCTAGACAAGTTGTTGAATGCTTAGCGCTTGTTTAAATATCGGCAATATTATCGGTTCTCTATTCTTAATGCGATTCTTAGTTTGAATCTCGACGCTAGGAGAGGTTGATTGAGAATTAGGATTTGGTAATGCGCAGCTCGTACTTACTTAACTAAAACTTGAGAGAACGGAGGACTCGATCCTTAACGATAATCAACCAAGAATTGAGTAGGCTTGCAGTGAATCGATAAATAGATCCGTAGAAGTGGATATCAACTGGACCCTAACTTCGTTATTATTAACTTCCACTAATTAATTTTCATCTTGTTTGCTCGTCTAGATTTTGATTTAATCCAAAATCCCCCATTTCCTTGATTGTTCATCACGTAGAGAAATCTAGGTGATCAGTTTCATTAAATACACTTGCTTTCCCCATTTCCCTGTGGATACGAACCCTACTTCCTATCTACATTTATTTGTAAAAGAGAGTAGGAGAAAATTATATTTGGTGACTCTCACGACAAGAGCCCGCCAAACAACCTTTCTAAAATTCCAGCAGCATATACTTTAGTAAAACTCTCTTTTAACATACTTAAACATGCTTAAATTCATAATTTAAATTAATTTCATAGTTTATAACATGCTACTATGATTTTCCAATCTCTTAAACCCTAAAAATCCATGCTTTGATATATTAAAACTCAATCTAAATATAATAATCAAATCTGAAATTTTATTCTTTCAATAAATAATTTATATAATCATAGATTCACCATTATAACAGTAAATTAAAGCCTCTAATCATAATTAGTACTAAAACAAAACATAAAAACATAATCTTTAATCAAAACTTGAGGAGGAAGAAAAGAAACAAACCAAAGCAAGAAGGAAGGGAAAAGAAAACGCCGGTCAAGGAAGGGCGATGGCGGGCGGCGGGCCGGTGGCCGGTGGTCGCCGGGTAGTGGTGGCGCTTGGGCGGTGGCTGGCCGGAAGCAAGGAGGAGCCGAAGGGTGCAAAACCGAGCAAGAAGGAAAAAAAAAGGAGAGAGGAGCACCGAAATTTTGTGGGAGGAAGGAGGAGAGAGAAAATAATGTGTGGGGAAATATTTGGGGTTTATGGGTATTTATAGTTTCCCCTTTGTGGGCTTAGGAAAAAGATAATTGGGCTTCAAATTGAGTTTGGTGATGAATAGGAATAATGATTGAACTCCTAACATCACTAGGATTAGTATTTGGGTTCCTCAAGCCCATTCAAACTCCTTTTTCAAATCCACTAAGTGTTTCAAACAATTTCAAGTACTTTCAAAGAATGACTTTAATAAATATAAAACTTGAATAAATTATTAAAACAATTCCTTTGACTTTCAAATAATCAACCTTTGAAGAAATAAATCATTAAAATGCTAAAAAATATATTAAAATATAAATAACTATATATTAAAATATATTTATAAAATTCACAAAAATACGGGGGATTACAGTCTACCCCTCTTAAAAGAAGTTTCGTCTCGAAACTTGACACGAAAACTCACACCTTTTCAAAAGTTTTTCAACTCAACTCCTATTGGAGAAATACTTGTGCCACCCATGTGCACTCTTTTGCCAACTAAAAATCACTTGTGTTACTAATGAACACCCTTTTCTTATGCTGAGAATCTATTTATTTTGCACTAAACATGTGCAAATCGCCAAAACAAGCATAAAATGCATAAAAATACCATGAAATTAGGTAAAAAGCGCGGAATTCTATCGCATTCTACCCCCCTTAAAGAAAACGAGTTACGCCCTCGTAACTCACCTCAAGGAATAAATCTGGATACTTCTTCTTCATTTCAGCTTCAGCTTCCCACGTTGCCTCTTCGGACTCATGGTTCGACCAAAGCACTTCCACGATATTGACATCCTTATTGCGTGTACTACGCACCTTCTTATCAAGAATTTTCACAGGCCTTTCCTCATATGTGAGGCTACTATCAATCTGGATCCTCTCAGGCTCCAAGACATGGCGCTCGTCAGGGATATAACGCTTGAGTTGGGAAATATGAAATACATCATGCATCTTCTCGAACTCCATTGGCAAAGCCAACCTATTAGCTACCTTCCTAATTCTTTGTAGAATCTCATATGGACCTATATATTTGGCACTCAATTTTCCCTTTTTCCCAAATCTCATCACACCCTTAGTTGGTGATACTTTCAGAAACACTTTATCACCCACTTCGAACTCATCTTCCCTTCGCTTCAAATCGGCATAACTCTTTTGCCTATCTTGGGAAGCTTGAATTCTAGCCTGAATCAACTTCACATTCTTGACAGTCTCCTCAATGAACTCTGTCGCCAATACTATGTTCTCACTAAAATCATTCCAGCAAATGGGACTTCTACATTTTCTTCCATATAATGCCTCAAAAGGTGCCATCTTAATACTCGCATGATAACTATTGTTGTACGAAAACTCAATCAAATCTAATTGGACTTCCCAACTACCCTGAAAATCAATAGCACATGCTCTCAACATATCTTCCATAGTTTGGTTAGTCCTCTCAGTCTGACCATCAGTCGCAGGGTGAAAGGCGGTACTCATTTTCAATGTTGTCCCAAGATTTAACTGGACCTTTTACCAAAATTTCGAGAGGAATCTCGAATCACGATCTGAAATAATATCAGTTGGAACCCCATGCAATCTCACTACATGCTTAACATACGTCTTCGCAAGTTGCTTCTTCTTCCATGTCTCTTTGATTGGAATGAACACGTCCGACTTCGCCAGACGGTCCACAATAACCCAAATAGTATCATTGCCATTCCTTGTTCTAGGCAAAGCAGTCACAAAATCCATCGCTATGGAATCCCACATCCATCCCGGAACCTCTAAGGATTGAACTTTCCCCATGGGTCTCTTATGATCTATTTTGACTTTCTGACAGGTTAGACACTTAGACACGAACTCGGCAACCTCACGCTTCATGTTTGGCTACCAGTAGATCTGCTTAAGGTCCTTATACAGCTTGTCACCCCAGGGTGCACAGAGTACGGTGTATTATGGCCCTCTTCCATAAGACGTCTCTTAAGCTCATCACATTTTTGCGGTACACACCACCTCCCCTTGAACCTCAGACTACCATCATCATGGATCTTAAAATCAACCTCCTTTCCTTGGCCCATCTTTTCCTTAATTTTCTCTAGGTGCTCATCCCCAACTTGACCCTCTTTGATCTCGTCGAAAATTGACAACTCCAACGATAAAGCACTCAATCTTGCCTCGATCTCCCCGGGATTCAAGATTTCTAGGCTAAGTCTCTGCATATCTCGACATAACTCCTCAGAAACCACCAAGGCATTCATGCTATGGCTCGACTTTCTACTCAATGCATCCGCAACTACATTTGCTTTCCCCTCATGATATTGGATGTCTAAGTCATAATCCTTTATAAATTCTAACCATCTCCTCTGCCTCATATTGAGGTCTTTCTGGGTGAAAATGTACTTTAAACTTTTATGGTCGGTAAAGATCTTACAGGTTACCCCATACAGGTAGTGTCTCCAAATCTTCAAAGCGAACACAATAGCAGTTAACTCAAGGTCATGGGTAGGGTAATTAGCCTCATAAGGTTTCAACTGACGCGACGCATACGCAATCACCTTCCCATTCTGCTGTAACACACATCCCAAACCATTCTTTAAAGCATCACTATACACCTCAAATCCCTCATTCCCATCAGGCAGGGTCAAAACAGGTGCGGAGGTCAAACGTTTGTTTAAAATTTGAAAAGCTTCCTCACACTTCTCACTCCACTCGAATTTTGACTCCTTTTTCATCAAATTGGTCATGGGTCTCGCTATCTTCGAGAAATCTCTCACAAATCTTCTATAATAGCCAGCTAAACCTAGGAAACTTCGAATATCAGACACATTTTTCGGAGTTGGCCACTCACTCACAGCTTGAATCTTAGCGGGATCTACAGAGACTCCTTCCTTAGACACATAGTGACCCAAAAATGCTACTTTCTCCAAACGAAACTCACACTTAGAGAACTTGGCATACAATTGATTATTCCTAAGCGTCTCCAATATAATCCTCAAGTGCTCATCATGCTCTTTTTCATTCTTCGAATAGATCAGGATATCATCAATGAATACAACCACGAACTTATCTAGGAACTCATGGAAAATTCTATTCATCAAGTCCATAAATATGGCAGGTGCATTGGTTAACCCAAAAGGCATTACAATGAACTCATAGTGACCATAACGAGTCCTAAACGCAGTCTTAGGTATATCCTTATCGGCTACCCTCAACTGGTGATACCCCGAACGCAAATCAATCTTCGAGAACACGCTCGCTCCATTCAATTGATCGAATAGGTCATCTATCCTAGGCAAAGGATACTTGTTCTTGATGGTTACGTTACTCAATTCCCTATAATCGATACACAACCTCATACTCCCATCTTTCTTCTTAACAAACAACACAGGAGCTCCCCAAGGTGATGCACTAGGTCTAATATAACCCTTATCGAACAATTCTTGCAACTGCGTCTTCAACTCACTCATCTCCGGAGGTGCCATTCTATAGGGTGCTTTAGATATAGGTGCAGTTCCAGGAACTAAGTCTATGGTGAACTCAACAGCTCTAACAGGCGGCATACCCGAAATCTCACTCGGAAACACATCCATAAACTCATTCACAATTGGAACATCCTCAATATTTACCCCAGCTTCTTTACTCACATCTTGCACACTACAGAAATATAAATCACACCCCTTCTTCATCAACTTCTTTACTTGCATTGCGGAAATAACCCCAAAGTTCTTGGATTTCCCAAAACGTCTATACGTAGTCAGCTTACCCAAAGGGTTTCTTAAAACTACTTTCTGAATTTCACAGTCTATTTTGGCCTTATATGAACTCAGCTAATCCATCCCCAAAATTACATCTAGGTCTCCTAGATTAAACTCTATCAAATTAGAAGGAAAAACACAGTCTCCTATCTTCAGAGGCAAATTTCTGAACAACTTGGTACACCTTATGGTCTCACCAGTAGGTATACTAATAGGCAAATCAATCACCTCGAAATCTACTAACCCCGAACTTTTAATAACAGACGACGAAACAAAAGAATAAGTCGCCCCCGAATCAAATAATGCTTTAACTAGCACGGAGTTAATAGAAAAAGTACCAGACACTACGTCAGCAGATCGTTCAGCTTCATTGCAACTTATCACGAACAGTATGCCCAGAGCCTTGTTCTGGTTATTTTTTTCACTAGCAGGCTTGTTATAGCTCCCTTGATTGTTCTGTGCCCCTACAGGCTTCGAACCCTGATTTCCTGACTGGTTAAATCCAGACCTCGCTTGGTTACTACCCCCATTGCCATTTTGCTCTTTCTTTTGCTTAGCAAAGCACTCATACTCCCTATGGCCCTTCTTCTGGCAGTAGTTACAGGTTACTAGTTCTCCCTTACTGTCTTTACCTGGATGTTATTACTGCACTTCTTACAGTGGTACACTCTCTCAGAGTGACCCTTATTATTGTAACCCTGATTATTTCTTCCTTGGAAATTTCCATTCCCATTTCTACTCTTCTTGAAGCTACCTTGATTTCCCCCAGCATTGAAATCCTTTCTTTTCTCACCTACCACATCATTCTTCTTATCCCTCCTCGCCTGTAATCCATAAATATGGGCTGCTCTCCCATACACAATATCCAGGGATGTAAAGGTCTCACCTCCTAACCCCAGCTGTATTTCATCAGTAAACCCTTGCTCAAACCTCTAAGCCTTCAGCTCCTCAGTGGCTACAACCTCAGGTGCAAACCTCGACAATGCTATGAATTTACTGTAGTACTCAGAGATGGTCATACTACCCATCCTAAGGTTAATGAATTCATGGGCCTTCTACTTCCTCATAAACGCAGGGTAAAACTTCCCTCTCAAGGCAATCACAAAAGCATCCCAATCGAATCCTTCCACAACACTCAGTCTAGTTCCACTTTCTCTCCACCATAAATCAGCCTCATCCTTTAGGTACAGCACAGCCTGACCTACTCTCATACTCTCAGGACAGTTCACAGCCCCAAAGATTTTCTCAAACTCTCTAATCCAGTTCTCCAAAAAGGTAGGATCAGCTTGCCCCTTAAAATATGGTGGTTTAACTTTGGCTAGTCTCTCAAACATGTCCCCAGCAGAATCGGGACGCTCTGTTCTATCTTGAGTCAGTTTCTCCGCCAAAAGGCGAATAGCAGCAGCTAAATCGTTATTGTTGTTTGCCATTCTAGTGCGTTACCTGAAATTAACGTTCTCTACTTTACATGTCATTCTCTACGAAGGCAACATTTGATTTGACCATAAAGATCGCATCAACAAACAACTTCTCATGAAGTTTCAAAACATTATAAAATAATCATCATCAATCATTCATGAAGAAAATTCACATCAAGAACACGCAGTTTAGGAATCATGAATAAAATTCAATCATAACAAATAAATAAAAATATTCCCATTTGCGTGCCCAAAATAAATTCTTGCTCACTTGGATACTAAATATTTAACTTTTGTTCCTCAAAAGAAGTTAATAACAATTTTTCCTAATCCGTAATGTTGTACTTCTGCTAAAAAAAGAATAAAATAAAGGTACTATAAATTTAAATCACTGTTGGACGAATTATCCAACATTATTCTTTAAAGCATAAATGAATAAATAAATAAACTAAGGTGAAACATTGTCATTCTTATCCTCCGATTCCCTGTAGTTTTCTGGAGTGAAAAGCTCAGCAACAAACTCATCAATGCCCTCAGTATTATAGTAGACATATCTTCTAAATCTTGTAGGTCTCCGTTCAGGTTGAGGCTCATCCTCCTCTGGCTCAGAATCAGACATATATCTAAAAGAAGCATGGTAGATATCACTCCTGGTCTGTCCTCTAGCACGGTCAAACTCGTGAAGAATCTCATCATCACTATCATGCATGCCTGCTCTTAATATATTACGCATAATGAACTCCATTTCGGTAAGGTTATTATCATCAGACTCATATCCTTCATCAACCTCATCATCACTCAGCACGATAGGGTTGTAATAGCTCCCTAATCTAGTATCTTCTCTTTCAGACATGACTAGGAATCTATAACAATAAATATAACTTCTATAAGTAATTGGTACTCTTACTTAAAGTTTTAATGCCAACAATCAACAATAAGCAAGAATAACCAACAACATAAAGTATATAAACAACATAAACAGTTAGCAGGGAAGAAAAATATAATCATGCTGAACTAACTATTTACTGCAGACATATAATATTTCTATCCTATATGCCCTTTTATGCTACCCATCTCTCACAAACTAATAAAATAAACTAGAGTATTGAAAATAATTTAAATAAGTAAAAAAAAAAATTCGAATTGAAAGAAACCGAAGAAGAAAAAAAAAATTGTGGTTCGAAAATTTCGAACCTAATAAGGAAATAGAATTAAAATTTCGAATACCAAAAAAAAAAAAAATTCGGACCCTAAAGAAAATTAAATCCGAATGCGAAATTCTATCGCAATCGTGAAAAAGAATTTTCGAAAGTAACTTGAATACCATGAATAAGTAGGAGCTCAATTCTAAGAAATTCATTTTAAGTAACTAGCTAGTTAGGCGCCTAAAGACTTAAAGTTGGCACGAAAGGCTAATAAAAACCTGGCTTTGATACCACTTTGTAACACCCCGACAATTCTCTCTTTTCTAGAATACCTTTTTACAATAAAACATAGAGAATTATCAAAGTATTATCGCCCATGTGAAAACGTATCGGCTTATTCAAAATTTTGCAGCGGAAAACAATAATAATAACTTTATAAATAAACTTAGTTAACAATAAAGTCAACTCCAAAACTAACCAACAATCAAAGTCAACCTTAAAACCAACTTATCCAACTATAAAATGCTTAACTTAAAAGTACAGCATAAAATCTACACAAGCTCTTCACAATCCCGATCCCTATGATGCATCATCTTCGAACCTGTCAGATGGACTATGCACTATTGATCCCTAGAGACTGCTCACCAAAATGGGTCATCATAGGATCAATAAGGCAAAGCCATGATCAACATATACAACAAAAGCACGTAATAAGCAAAGCTGAGTTCTACATACTACACAAGTATATAATCCTAACATGATACTAATAAATAATAGGCAAGAATAAATAATAACATAATAGCTTGCAGACAACTTTTACTGAACTAAACTTAAACAACATTATTATTACTTTAATTGGAATAGACAATGGACCGAGTTGTCTCATCTAAAACAGCCTTCCCCTAGGAAGACGAAACACGGGCGCGACTCCGTATTCCAAATTGACCTACGATATCGAGGAACCTTTTAATAAAATAGGAACGGTGATCAACCCAAAACCCAGAAAAAGCCATGGGCTACCACCATGTACTCCAACTCCTAATTGTCCATACTTCAGACGTGCACCAGTCTAAAGTTATTGCTATTCAGTTTCACTTTACATGATTTACCAATTATTACTTGTTATGACTCACAAGCCACAAATAATAAAATCATCAAACAATCACAATTTCTTTTTATCTTAGGATTAGATAAGTGATCACACAACTTAACAATCCAAGATTACTTTCAACTTTAATCCAACTTTCTTATTTGTTGAACCTAGCCAACAACCAAATTACAATTCATAGGTAGAAAATATCAACTTACAAAATAAGGCCCTCGGTCCTTATAAAGCAGTGAAATTCAAAAAGGGAACAATGATCAAACATGATCCAATGCTAGTAAATATATTAATTCCCCCATGTGAATTAATAACAATTAGTAAAGTTCCCAACCAACATGATTGCATCAATCTTCCATACAAACATGATATATAAATCTCATAATATAATCTCATAATCCACATGTTTACACCACAGCATAAAACATGTAAAATCCAATGTAATAAATATCACATATGAACTCAACATAGTTCCTATACATGATACTACATAATTTCCTTCCTTAAATCATGATACTATCTCAATCGACACATAAGTATGTACGTACCTTGTGTAGACAAACTGGAATGCCACTTTAACCAACTTAAAAGTCGCCTAGAGAGAATCCTCCGCCTAAAATAACCAATAGAATTTATAATCAATACTCCAAATAAATTCCAGCAACTTTAAAATACTTTAAATCTCCTTGAAAAATATTTAAAGTTTGTTTTTAACATTAAAACTTCAAATACTAATACTTCCTAGCATAGTACTACTATACTAGTCATTAAAATCCATCAAATTCCCTTAATAACAACCTTTCTAAAATTCCAGCAGCATATACTTTAGTAAAACTCTCTTTTAACATACTTAAACATGCTTAAATTCATAATTTAAATCAATTTCATAGTTTATAACATGCTACTATGATTTTCCAATCTCTTAAACCCTAAAAATCCATGCTTTGATATATTAAAACTCAATCTAAATATAATAATCAAATCTGAAATTTTATTCTTTCAATACATAATTATATAATCATAGATTCACCAGTAAAACAGTAAATTAAAGCCTCTAATCATAATTAGTACTAAAACAAAACATAAAAACATAATCTTTAATCAAAACTTGAGGAGGAAGAAAAGAAACAAACCAAAGCAAGAAGGAAGTGAAAAGAAACAAACCAAAGCAAGCCCATTCAAACTCCTTTTTCAAATCCACTAAGTGTTTCAAACAATTTCAAGTACTTTCAAAGCATGACTTTAATAAATATAAAACTTGAATAAATTATTAAAACAATTCCTTTGACTTTCAAATAGTCAACCTTTGAAGAAATAAATCATTAAAATGCTAAAATATACTACCTCTGTACTTATTTAGTTGCATCATTTGAGTTTTGCACAAAAAACAAGAAAAGATGAGAGAGAGTGCAAAATAGACATTAATGCCCCCAATTAACCCATCAGTGAAGGGAGGAGAGAGGAATTAGAAAAAGGCAAAGTGTGAAAGGGACATCCCTTTACCACCAAAATTCACGTGGGTTTCCCAACAAAAAGGGAGGGAATTTGGAACCACCAAAAAGTTACTTTTGGGATTTTTACACTCCCTCCAAAATTTCAAAAGTCCAAGTTCAACCCCTTGAGTCTATAAATACATATTGCAAAGTCAAATTTTCTCCTACAATTTTTTTTACAAAAAACACACAGCACACACACTGCAGTAATTTCACATAGTTGCTGCCCCTTGAGTCTAGCTTCATGGCTGCTGCCCAGTCAGCTCAGCAACATCAACAACCTCGACGAACATCGGCAACATCGCAACCTCAGCAACATCAACAACATCATCAACCTCAATGCCATGTAGAAAATGATTTCCACATGGACGTGGACGAGCTTCTCCTCCTTCAGAATCTGCAAGATTCAGACAGTGAAGATGAAGAGGTATACGTTTTGTCCTCTGATTCTGAAGATGATTTAGACCATGACACATGTAATGAAACAACACTAATCACAGTAGCAGGTAAAAAAACAGAATTATCTAATGCTTTAAGGACTTAGTTGGTGATGAAATGTTTTTCAATGTCAAGTGATATGAAAATGGCCCATGGTTGTGTCAACCAAATAGCTGAACAGTTTGGGGTAAATAGGTCCATAGTCTACAGAATATGGAAAGATGCAAAACATCAAGCAGCATCAGGGGCCATTATTGATGTTACTAGCAAGAAGCCAGGGAGGGTGGGTAGAAAGGCAAAAATGTGGGATGAGGAGTATTTGAAATCAATTCCCCAAAAGAAAAGAACCACTATAAGGGCATTTGCTTCTGCATTAGAGGTGAGTGCATCATGTATAGTGAGTATGTTGAAAAGGGGGATTATCAGGTCACATACCAACAACATTAAACCCACCCTTAAGAGTCACCATAAGCATGCAAGGCTACTGTGGATAATGGATAAAATTATCCCAAGAGGTAACGAACAGGGCCAAGATTTGAGTGTATATTCAATGCCATAAACATTGATGAGAAATGGTTCCTCCAAAGTAAGGTAACCCAAAGATACTACTTGCTAGCAGGTGAAGCAGAACCTTATAGGCACACTCAACACAAAAGTTTCATTCCAAAGTGCATATTCATTGCAGCAATTGGTAGACCGGTTATAACACAAGATGGGGTATGTTTGTCGATGGGAAGATGGGAATTTGGGCATTCACGAGACTAGGTTGTGGCTCAAAGAACAACAGCAAACCAAACGGCAGGGGATATTCATTTAAGACCACAAACATCAATTACAAAAGCAATCATCAGGGAAAAAATAATCAATCACTTGATTCCATCAATCAAACAGAAATGGCCACAATGGCTTACAAAATGCATATGGATCCAACAAGATAATGCAAGACCTCATATAAGCCCGGATGACACTGAATTCAATGAAGCAGCGAATTCAGATGGGTTCAACATGAAGCTAATTTGTCAACCTGCCCAGTCACCTGATCTCAATGCCCTAGACTTGGGATTTTTCAACTCAATTCAAGCAATACAACACAAGAAGTTTCCAAACAACACTAAGGAACTAGTGGATTCAGTGGTGGATGCATATAATGAGTATGATCCTAAACTAATCAACTATACATGGCTCCAACTACAATATGTTATGGTTGAAATACTAAAAGTCAAAGGGGGTAATAATTACAAAAATCCTCATCCTGACAAAAAAAATGGACAGGCTAGGTGAGCTGCCAGTGGCTGTGCCAGTTGAGCAACAATTGATCGATGAAACAACAGCTCATTTGGATGAAGGAATCATAACTCTGAATATGAATGCACAACTCAGGGAGGATGAGGTTGATGGCTTTGAATATCTAGACTAAATGCATGTAAAGTAAGTGAAGCATGACAAGCACTTTTTGTAAATCAAGAAAGGGTAAAGAAGAAAGGAAGACCACTTTTTGTAAATGAAGGAAAGCTAAGTACTGCAAACATGTTCTTTTGTGTAGTTACTAACTTTTTGTGTAATGAATTTGACTTATAGTAGTATGAAATGAAAATGATGCATGCATTTTGATTACATAATGTAGCTTATTCATCTCAATTTCTGAATGAGAGTGTTCTGGTAGTTTATTAAGCAAGCATAAGGTTATACTTTTATTTTTCCACGCTCTAAAGTTGTAAATTTTGGCTCTAAAGTTTCATTATCCTCTCAATAAAACATCTTGAGGTCAAGGTATCTACTTATGCCAACTGGTAATATTCGCAGTATATAAGGAAATTATAGTCCTCGAAACAGCCACAATTTATAACTCCATCAAAACCATCATTAAGGATCACGATGGACATGCTAAGTTTACAACTTCATGTGGGCCTTTTTTCTACAGCGATTAATATGCTAAGTTTACAAATAGTAGTAAATCAGTAATCAATAGCGATTAATATGCTAAGTTTACAATTTGTAAATAGTAGTAAATCAGTAATCAGTAATCAACTTCATGTGGAACTAACACTATATGATTGCCTTAATTGGCACTAACACTAGTGGAATAAAGTCCAACCGCTGCGGTCAAAACCGGGCTTGCCGCTGCGGTTTTGGCCCGCAATGGTTGGACTAGCAGCAGTTTTCAAAAAGAAACTGCTGCGGTTGTGAACCGCAGCGGCAAAGAACAAACCGTTGCGGTTCCTAGGCAAAACCGCAGCGGTTAATGGGAAAAAACCGCTAGCGGTTTTGCCTTGGAACCGCGCGGTTTGTTCTTTGCCGCCAACCTCTTTGTATGCATTGGAACATTAACTGATGCGGTTTTCTTAGTAAACCGCATCAGTTAATGTTATATAATATATATATATATTATATTTGTATATATATATATATATATATATATATATATATATATATATATATATATATATATATATTATATTTGTATATATATAATATTTTATTATATCTAACTTGCTATAGTTGACACAAATCCCAGAAGCGTGTCGTATACAAGTCAAATTAATATATATATATATATATATATATATATATATATATATATATATATATATATATATATATATATATATATATATATATATATATATATAATATAAATATAAAATTTGGAGAATGTACTACAAATGAAGTTGTATTAAGTACTAAAATCCAAAATAAACATTAATTATATTGTTGTACCTAAATAACTAGCAAGTAGAACAATAAGAACAAATAAACTCAAAGTCGCGGCATCATCTTCACATGCAAACTTCGGTAATGTAGTGTGCTAGCAAATCTCGAACCTCGTTTATCTCGGTTGTGGTGAAAGAACTCTCCCTTTGGTTGAATACCTTAAACATAAGGAAACACACATAATATCAGTTTTAGTTTGAGTAAGACCTTAGATAATTGACTCTTATAGTTATATATGTACCTATTGGAACTATATATGACCTAACATGTGGCTAAATGCGGGAAATTAAGTGAAGTGAGCTTCGAAGGCTAAAATCGGCCTGAAACGGCATTCATTTACCCAAAATGGGTTTCAAAGCATATGCATATGAGTGAACTATAATTGACTCTTATAGTTATATATGTACCTATTGGAACTATATATGACCTAACATGTGGCTAAATGCCGGAAACTAAGTGAAATGACCTTCGAATTCCACAATCGGCCCGAAATGACCTTCATTTACCCAAAATGGGTTTCAAAGCATATGAGTGAACTTTAATCGACTCTTATAGTTATATATGTACCTATTGGAACTATATATGACCTAACATGTGGCTAAATGCTGGAAACTAAGTGAAGTGAGCTTCGAAGGCTAAAATCGGCCCAAAACGGCCTTCATTTACCCAAAATGGGTTTCAAAGCATATGAGTGAACTATAATTGACTCTTATTGTTATATATGTACCTATTGGGACTATATATGACCTAACATGTGGCTAAATGCCGGAAACTAAGTGAAATGAGCTTCGAAGGCCAAAATCGGCCCGAAACGGCCTCCATTTACCCAAAATGGGTTTCAAAGCATATGAGTGAACTATAATTGACTCTTATAGTTATATATGTACCTATTGGAACTATATATGACCTAACATGTGGCTAAATGCAGGAAACTAAGTGAAATGAGCCCCGAAGGCTAAAATCGGCCCGAAACGGCCTTCATTTACCCAAAATGGGTTTCAAAGCATATGAGTGAACTTTAATTGACTCTTATAGTTATATATGTACCTATTGGAACTATATATGACCTAACATGTGGCTAAATGCGGGAAACTAAGTGAAATGAGCTTCGAATTCCAAAATCGACCCGAAATGGCCTTCATTTACCCAAAATGGGTTTCAAAGCATATGCGTGAACTTTAATTGACTCTTATAGTTATATATGTACCTATTGGAACTATATATGACCTATCATGTGGCTAAATGCGGGAAACTAACTGAAATGAGCTTCGAATTCCAAAATCGACTCGAAATGACCTTCATTTATCCAAAATGGGTTTCAAAGCAGATGAGTGAACTTTAATTGACTCTTATAGTTATATATGTACCTATTGGAACTATATATGACTTAACATGCGGCTAAAGGCGGAAAGAAAACAAAACTAAGTGCATTGAGCTTAAGAGGCCAAAATCGACTTTAAATTAAGCTACGTATATTAGTTTTATATGTATATATATATATACCTTCTCAATATCCCCGACTTCCTTGCAACTTGAGGCTATATCGAACATGAACCTCAACACATAGTAGCCACACTCGGTTCCCTCCGGTTGCTGAGCACACTAATCATAGAATTACATAAAAAAATCATGTAATTAACATACATGGTTGTTTTTTGCTAAAAGAAAGAAGTACGTAGCTTAACTAATATGTATTACCTTCATTGCTTTCCATTCAGGTATTTTTCCCGTGCTCTTAAATTTCTTCAAAGAACTGTAGTTAAGTTATTTTCATGTGAGAAGTGGCCAAAGAATGGAATTAGTAAAAAGTGTAATGCTTATTAGCATTTTAAATAACAAATATACCTATTTATGCATGATTTGAGGAATAAGTGTCGTGGTGGATCTTGAGCTATAGAATCAAAATGATATACTGTGTTGTTTGAAGGACAAATCACAACGAGCGACCAATGAAGACTAAAATGCCAAAAAAGTTAGGAAGCAATCATGTGAGTACTTCTATTGTATAAATAATGATAATTAAAGTGGTAAAAATAGATGCAAGGTTAAGAACTATACTCTTCAAAACAAGGGGCAAGTATGAACTTATGTTGTGCACGTAGAGATGTTTTGATACATAGTCAAATATACTCCTTGACCTCATTTGTGTTTTGCAAACAATTGTCGGCTCGGGTGAAATTTGGACATAACCACCCAAATTGCTCTTGTATGCTCTTGCGTCCACAATCATCTTGTAGTAATCTTTAAAGCACAACCAACTTCGTAACATAAATATATTATTGTATATTTCAAATCATTTTTATTTACCTCAAAAGTACAAATGTTTTACCTCATGAAGACTTGAATCAAGGAAACATTCAGCATCTCTCCGCAAAGGAACTCTTTCAAATCACCCTTAGACACCCATGTCGATGAATCCTCAAAGTAGTTGAATTGCGTGGTACCCAAATTCACCTCGAGAGGTGCATCATCCGACATATCACGCGCATTTGCATGTAGCCATATGCATGCCTTAGTGAGACACTCGATCTTTGGTTTCTCGATCCAAGTATATGTAGTTGGTTTTTCTTTGTGACTTGAATCTTGCATTCCTTTGCCCGAAATGGCCTTCTTTAGCCCGCTTGAACCCTTCTTCTCTGAACCCTTCTTCGCCTTCTCTAGAGGAGGTGAGTCCGCCTTGCTTTCCTTGGGCTTGTTTATTCTCTCCAAAACCTAATAATTCAACGGTAAAAACATTCAACTTAGTTAGTAGGTAGGTATGAAACAAATCATTATGAATATGGATTTAAGTTGCTTCAATTTACCTCGTCTGAAAACCTCACCCATGCCGATGGCCACAACACATAACCACCACGAGCGTCGGTCAAGACATTTATATCTATTGACGGTTTAGGCAGCGGAAGAGCAAAGTCTTCGTAACCAGGAGTAATGGTCACTACACTAACCGCCAAGTGCTCATTGTCCACAGGCTCATGATGGACTATTGCTCGTTCACTTCGTGGTTGTGCATTTCCTACAGCCACCACAATCAAACCCTCATCTTTTACATCTAGTAAAAGCTGGCAAGGCGTTTCTTCCTTCAAAAAGTAAATGAAATTGAGGTTACGAACATGCAATTACATGATATAACATGTTACTTAGTTTTAAAAATTATAAGGATAATAGTTACCTCTAACTCAAGTATTGATGGTGGGGATTTTTGTGTGTTAGGATGGCTAGCTTTGTCCTCCAAAAGACGATCCAGTTTAGGTTGATGTATCGCCGGTAAACCAAACTGTGAGAGGACCGCGTTGAAACTCTCCGTGAGTTTCTCCGTGACTTTCTCCGTAATTTCATCGGTAAGCTTCTCCCGAATAGCTTGTGTCATAGCTTCCATATCATGTGGTTGAGAGCGTGATTTTGTACCCACGGAGTAATCTTTAGGATACGCTTTTGTCACACCTAGACGAATACCACCTAAACCCCTCAAACGTCCACTATGATCCTTTCCCAAAGTCTCATAAAGGGCATCTTTGTTGCCTTGGGGGGTGAACTCGCCGCTAACCTCTTTTTGCTTGAGCCCCATCTATAGAGAAATTAACAACGGTAAGTTTAAAAAAAAAAAATCAACATCATAAGCGGGGTGGGGGGCGGTGTGCGGGGGTGGGGGCAGTGTGCGGGGGTGGGGGGCGGTGCGGGGTGGGGGCGGTGTGCGGGGTGGGGGGCGGTGTGCGGGGGAGTGGGGGGCAGTGTGCGGGGGGGGCAATGTGCAGGGAGTGGGGGGCAAGTGCGGGGGTGGGGGCAGTGTGCGAGGGGAGTGGGGATGTGTGCGGGGGGGGGGGGACTGTGCGGGGGGGTGGGGGGCGTGTGCGGGGGAGTGGGGGCAGAGTGTCTTGGGGTTGGGGGCGGTGTGCGGGGGGAGTGGGGGCAGTGTGCGGGGGTGGGGCGGTGTGCGGGGAGTGGGGGGATGTGTGCAGGGGGTGGGGGACTGTGTGCGGGGGTGGGGGCGTGTGCGGGGGGTGGGGGCGGTGTGCGGGGGAGTAGGGGGGATGTGTGCAGGGGTGGGGGGACTGTGTGCGGGGGTGGGGGGGCGGTGTGCGGGGAGTGGGGGATGTGTGCAGGGGGTGGGGGATTGGTAGTGCATGTACTTACAACGGCATTGGCTATCTTCAAGGTTCCCGGATCTGAAATGGTCATTTGATTGTTGATATCACGCCTATGCAAGGAGCACCACCAATCAGCGACACGATCAACTTTGACAAACGGCGCGGTCTTAGAGCTAGAAGACGGCGTTGTGGTTGTATCGGTAGAAGGGTAAAATTTCTCGTCAATCCACAACTTTCTCGCACTCGCATAAGTATGGGAACCCATATGATGGTAGTGCTTCCTCTGTCTTGCACTGAGTGAATGTTTCTCACGCTTAGCCTATAAATTCACATGGGCAATTAGAAAACACATGTAATTGTATTGAAAGTGAACATGCAAAGTCGAATATATATAGTTTAAAGTGCAATACTTACCACCATCTCCGGCGTAGTATTTTGGGCAACAAATGCCTCCCAATCTTCTGGTTTTATATGTCCCCAAATCTGATGAGGCAAAGAATCCGGTTGAAATGTATCTTCCTGCTCTCCCCCTTCCTAATCTGTTTCTTTTTCGGCCTCCTTGTCCTTCTCACCCTCATTTTACTTTGATTTTTGAATTTTCCTCCTCTTTATAGTCCTCTTTCTCCGTTTCGTGATCCACCCACTCACTAGTTTGCTTTTGAAAGCTCTAAATCTTTCGGCCACCGCGGATAGGAACGCCGACTTTTTTTCCTCATTATGAGTAATATGGAACGTATTCTATAAAAACAAGAAACAAACAAAAAGTTACCGAAAATGTGTTTCAAAGCATATAAGTGGAGTTTGATTGACTCTTATAGTTATATATGTACGTATTAGGACTATATATGACCTAACATGCGGCTAAATGAAAAAAACTAAGTGAATTGGAGTGTAAAGGCCAAAATCGGCCCGAAATCGCCTTCATTTACCCAAAATGTGTTTCAAAGCATATAAGTGGAGTTTAATTGACTCTTATAGTTATATATGTACGTATTAGGACTATATATGACCTAACATGCGGCTAAATGAAAAAAACTAAGTGAATTGGAGTGTAAAGGCCAAAATCGGCCCGAAATCGCCATCATTTACCCAAAATGTGTTTCAAAGCATATAAGTGGAGTTTAATTGACTCTTATAGTTATATATGTACCTATTGGGACTATATATGACCTAACATGCGGCTAAATGCAAAAAACTAAGTGAATTGGAGTGTAAAGGCCAAAATCGGCCCGAAATCGCCTTCATTTACCCAATTTGTGTTTCAAAGCATATAAGTGGAGTTTAATTGACTCTTATAGTTATATATGTACCTATTGGGACTATATATGACCTAACATGCGGCTAAATGCAAAAAACTAAGTGAATTGGAGTGTAAAGGCCAAAATCGGCCCGAAATCGCCTTCATTTACCCAAAATGTGTTTCAAAGCATATAAGTGGAATTTAATTGACTCTTATAGTTATATATGTACCTATTGGGACTATATATGACCTAACATGCCCCTAAATGAAAAAAATAAAAGTAATTCAGTTACAAAATAAACTTACACAAGTGTCTTCCCATAATGATTTCTTCATTGCATCGGGCACATCTTTCCACCCCACCAAAATGCTCAGTTTGCGCACACATAACCCTAAATGCTGCCCATACTTTTTACGCCATTGACCACAAGGTTGACCCATATCATCATACTCGAGGGTCATAGGGGTGTTATAATTCAATCCCTTGGTCGCACCCCTTCCTTTCCGCTTCTTTGTTGCAACTTTACTTGGAGTTTTGGTACTAAGAACCTCTTTCCCCGCATTTTTGTGTGGCACAATGACGGATGAAATACAAGGATAATCTTCCCCTAGCATTGTTGTCAATGGGGGAGCTTTATCGGCTAGCTCCTCATTTATTTCAGCCAAGTGAAGTTCCCTTTCACGCAAGCGCGCCTCCTCATCATGCGCTAAGTCTTCCGGTCACCTTTATCGTTCTCCTTCTCCGCATCATACTCATCATCATCATCCAATGACTTATCATAATCATCATCGGTTTCTTCCTCCACAATCACATCATCTCGGACCATGTTTAAACTCCTGAAATTTTAAAAACGATATTAGAAACGCGTAAGATTAAACAAACATATGATTAGAAACCCCCTGCACAGTCCCCATCCCCTGCACTCCCCCCACCCCATGATCGCCCCTTCACGGCCCCCCATGACGCCCCACCCTCACTGCCACACCCCCCACTTTGCCCCCCACTTGCCGACCCCCTCTTGCCCCCGCACATTGCCCCCCTTTACTCCCCACGATGTTGCCCCCCCTCACCGCACACTCCCCCGCATAGCCCCCTTCATTGCCCCCCTTCAGCGGCCCCACCCTCACCGCACACTCCCCCTGCACCCCCCTTGCACCCCCTCACTTTGCCCCCGCACGCCCCCCTTCACTCCCCCATTGACCTCCCCCTCACTGCACACTCCTTCCCCGCACTGCCCCCTTCACTGCCCCCCTTCACTTTGCCCCACCCTCACCGCACACTCCCCCCCCGCACCTGCCCCCCTGCCTGACCCCCTCGCCTGCCCCGTACGGCCCCTTCACTCCCCGTTGACTTGCCCCCCTCGCCTGACCCCCCGCACACTCCCTCCCTGCCCTGCACACTCCCCCCAACAGCTGCACGCCCCCTTCACTGTCCTACCCCCCTTCATAGCCCCCCTCTCACTCCCCCTTCGCCCCCACGGCCCTCCATCGCCCCCTTCACTACCCCCTCGCACGGCCCCTTCATGCCCCCCTTGCACAGCCCACCTCCTTCACTGGCCCCCTTCACTGCCCCCTGCACTGACCCCCTTCACTTGCCCCCCTTCAGCATCCCCACCCTCACCGCACACTCCCCCCTGCACGCCCCCCTTGCACTGCCCCCCCGCATGCCCCCTTCACTCCCCCATTGGCGCCCCCCCACTGCGCCCCCCGTAGACTCCCTCCCCCGCCCCGCACACTCCCCCACCCGAACTGCCTGACCCCAACAACCCTCCCACCCCCTTCACAGACCCCCCTTCAACTGTCCCCACCCCGCTTGCACAAGACCCCTTGCACAGTCCCTCCCCCCCAAAACAATCCATAATTACACCCTAAACGACATTCATCTACCCAATTCGGTTTTCAAATCATGTGACCCGAATTTAAGTGACTCTAATAGGCCCGAAATGACATTCACTTACCCAAAATGGGTTTCAATACATGTGAAGCGAGTTTAGTTGATTGTAATACATATATATATATACTAATAAGAACTATACATGACCTAACATGCCGCTAAAAGCGAGAAATTAATTTAATTGAGGTTGAAAAGCCGAAATTGGCCCGAAATGACATTCACTTACCCAAAATGGGTTTCAATACATGTGAAGCGAGTTTAGTTGATTGTAATACATATATATATACTAATAAGAACTATACATGACCTAACATGCGGCTAAAAGCGAGAAATTAAGTTAATTTACATTGCAAAGCCGAAATTGGCCCGAAATGACATTCACTTACCCAAAATGGGTTTCAATACATGTGAAGCGAGTTTAGTTGATTGTAATACATATATATATACTAATAAGAACTATACATGACCTAACATGCGGCTAAAAGCGAGAAATTAAGTTAATTGAGGTTGCAAAGTCGAAATTGGCCAGAAATGACATTCACTTACCCAAAATGGGTTTCAATACATGTGAAGCGAGTTTAGTTGATTGTAATACATATATATATATATACTAATAAGAACTATACATTACCTAACATGCGGCTAAATGCGAGAAATTAAGTTAATTGAGGTTGAAAAGCCGAAATTGGCCCGAAATGACATTCACTTACCCAAAATGGGTTTCAATACATGTGAAGCGAGTTTAGTTGATTGTAATACATATATATATACTAATAAGAACTATACATGACCTAACATGCGGCTAAAAGCGAGAAATTAAGTTAATTTACATTGCAAAGCCGAAATTGGCCCGAAATGACATTCACTTACCCAAAATAGGTTTCAATACATGTGAAGCGAGTTTAGTTGATTGTCATACATATATATATACTAATAAGAACTATACATGACCTAACATGTGGCTAAAAGCGAGAAATTAAGTTAATTGAGGTTGAAAAGCCGAAATTGGCCCGAAATGACATTCACTTACCCAAAATGGGTTTCAATACATGTGAAGCGAGTTTAGTTGATTGTAATACATATATATATACTAATAAGAACTATACATGACCTAACATGCGGCTAAAAGCGAGAAATAAAGTAAAATGACATTGCAAAGCCGAAAGCCGGAATTGGAACCAAAGAAGTCGAGCCTATTGTTTACTTTTGCCACCTTCATTTGAAGTATCAACCATTATCCCTTCCCCGTGATCTGCACGCATGTAACTTGTCGCTAACTCCGCATCAGTGACATCGGAGTTGGGAATGGTGAAAGGCGGGGTGTCTTCAAATGCATCATACTCATCCTCATCCTCAACATCACCAACTCCGAGTATACTTCTTTTTCCCGGAACAACAATTGACCGCTTGTTATCAGAAGGGTTAGTTACGTAGAATACTTGCTTAACTTGTGATGCAAGCACGAATGGCTCTTCACTATCACGCAACCGACCCAAGTCTATAAGAGTAAATCCACAAGGGTCATCTTTTCTTATGTAACGCCGGTTATACTCAACCCACTTGCATCGAAATAAGCAGACCGTGAAACCAGAGTAGTCAAGCTCCCATATATCTTGAACTCGTCCATAGTATAACAATCTAGCATCGATTGGAGACTTGTCTTTGGCACTTGCATACTGTGTAGATGATGCCTCTACTGAAACACCACTATTCTGGAGAGATCTCGACTTTTGATCTTGACGATCTGTCCAATACGTATATCCGTTAACATCATAACCCTCATAGGAGTGCACAGCTTCTCGAGGACCAAATGCTAGCCACTTCAGAGTTTCAGAAACATTGGAATCTACTTCACGCATTATTCGGTTATGGAACCAATCAATAAAAGTCTTATTATGAAACCGCATCAATGCTCTAGTCCCTTTACACGGATTACCGGTCACGCAACTCCTCCAAATGCTCATCCAAGTACGGATGCACTGTACCATATGCCGCAATACAAATAAGTGTGCTTGTATGCGGCTTTCAACAGGAGGTACTATCATTTTCGAGTCAAGTGTACCTTTTACCCGCGAGTGCGCCCTCGTGTCGAGATGTAGGAAGTCCAATAGGATCAACATTAGTTAAGAACTCGGCCATAAAATTACCGACCTCTTCACTCACAATCCCCCGAATTATACTTCCTTTTGGTTAGCTTGGGGATTCCTTACTTTATCTTTCAAAGAGCCCATATGTCTCTCAAAGGGATAGCACCACCTCAAAAACACCTGGACCACATAGCTTAATTTCTCGAACTAGATGTACAACCAAATGGACCATAATGTCGAAGAAAGCGAGTGGGAAGTACATCTCAAACTTGCACAAAGTACGTATCACGCTAGCTCGCGAGCATCAAGCTTCGAGGGTTGTAACGTTTTGCTACATATAGTATTGAAAAAAGAACACAACTCTGTTATGGTATGTCTCACATGTTTCGGCAATATCCCTCGAATTGCAATCGGTAAGAATACTTGCATCATTACATGACAATCATGAGACTTCATGCTCGATAATTTCAACTCACCGTCTAAGGTAACAAATCTTTTCATGTTCGATGAGTACCCTGATGGAACCTTAATGTTGTACAAACACTCGCAAAAAAGACGCTTCTCAGCTCTAGATAGAGTGTAGCAAGCCGGAGGTAAATAGTTCCTATCATCATCCTTCACCGTTTTCTTTCCTTTTCTTTCAATTCCCGCAGCGACCCTTCTTCCTGTTTCTTTTCTTTTCCCTTTCCTTTTCCTTTTCCAGACACTTTCTCTTCTTTCTTTCTTTTCTTAGTGTCCCTCTTTTGAGCCCATAGTTACGGGTCGAAGCCCCTCACTTTCCAGATACAGTCGCACCCCTTTGCTATCCTTTGTCTTATGTGGAATATTCATAAGTGTCCCCAGAATGGCGTCACATACATTTTTCTCTATGTGCATGACGTCGAGACAATGTCTAACCTCTAGATCTCTCCAATATGGAAGTTTCCACATAATAGACTCCTTTTTCCAAAGTCCCTTATCACCAACACTCGCTCCTTTGCCGAATATCGTTTCAATACCCTTGACTTGATCATAAACCTCAATACCAGTCAATGGTCTACGAGCAACCCCTTCCTCAACTGTTCCATCGAATGCCTTCTTCTTATTACGATAAGGATGGTCGCGTCGAAGGAACCTTCGGGTGCGCATATAAACTTCTTTGTGACAAGTAGTAATGTATTTAGATGCTGTGTCGTCCAGGCAAATCGGGCATGCTTTCTTCCCTTTGTTCTTGTACCCGGATAAGTTCCCATAAGCAGGATAGTCATTAAGAGTGAATAAAAGCATGGCACGCAATGTGAATACCTCATCAGCATGTGCGTCATACACAGAAACTCCTTCATCCCACATTTTTCTCAAATCATCAACAAGTGGCTGGAGGTAGACATCTATGTCGTTTCCAGGCTGTTTCGGCCCTGAAATAAGAATCGACAACATGATGTATTTGCGTTTCATGCACAACCAAGGAGGCAAGTTGTATATAACTAGAAGAACCGGCCACGTACTATGTTGAGAACTAAGATTGCCAAATGGGTTCATTCCATCCGTGCATAGGCCAAGCCTCAAATTTCTGTCCTCGGCACCGAAGGTCTTATGACAATGGTTGATACCTTTCCACTCAGGAGAATCAGCCGGATGTTTGAGAAAACCATCCTTTTTCCTTCGTTCTGCATGCCACCTCAAGTTCTTAGCATCTTTTTTGATTGAAAACATGCGCTTGAATCGTGGTATAATCGGAAGATACCACATCACCTTTGCTGCAGGACCTTTCTTATCACCAACCCCTGCGCACCTGTAACGCGACTTCCCACATCGAGGACACTCATCCATATTTTCATATTCATTTCGATATAGCACACAATCGTTTGGACAAGCATGTATCCTCTGGTACTCTAACCCGAAGGGACACATCAGTTTCTTAGCATAATAGTTCGACTTGGGTAGTTCATGGTCGTCCGGCAACATATCACCAAATGCTTGCAACAAGGAAGTGAAACAAGAGTCACTTATACCGGCTTTCGTCTTGATATTAAAGAGTGTTATCACGGCCGTCAGCTTGGTGTACCTCGTACAACCGGGATACAACGGTTTTCGAGATGCCTCGTCCATGCACTCAAAAATACGAGGCCGTTTGCCACAATGATCTACCCCCGCCATCATCTCCTCGATATGATCCCCTTCATCATCATCATCTTCTACTTGAATATCCTCATATTCATCCTCGATGTTGTCATTCTCAATGACATCAAACTCACCTTCTTCATGCACATCGTTAACAATGGCATTTCGACCATCATACATACCCTCCTCACCGTGCTAAACCCATACATAGTAGTCTTGTCTAAACCCGCGACGAAAGACATGCTCCCTAAGCGACTCAATGCTACTAACGATGCTCACATTACCACAATCAACACAAGGACAATAAAACCCCTCGGTTCCTTTGCGGCTGATGACTTAATGCGAGCATCACAAAATTCAAAGACCCCATCCACGAATTCACACGTGTCACGACTACCATACATCCATGCACGATTCATTTCAACCAAACCTAGCTCTAATTAAACACAAGCAACAAGGACCCAATGTCAATGACGAATTTCACTACATTATTAGAGTTTATACACGATATAAATTTAATGAAATTAGGCATGCTTTCCAAGGGTCCTTATCACTCCAACCTAACCCATCCTTAGATGTCTAATCTCACTAGTGAATGTATTGCCTTCAGTTCGAATCTACGGAAAATCCGGCAGCATTTCCCTACAGTTCTCCAAGTACACGATGTAGATATAAATTTATTTATATCTACATATGTACCCAGAGAACAAAAGTAGGGAAACGACGAGCCAAGATTTTCCTCTAGAATCGAACTAAAGACATACATTCACCACCTAAGTGAGATTAAACATCTCAAACGATCCCCAAACCGGGGACTATTCAAGACTTACTCCTAATGAGTAAGTCTCGAACGGGTATCTAGGCATATGATATGATGATGCAAACATAGGTTTTTAAAAACAACAAAACATTTTACATCTAATCTCAATTCAACGATAAATATATACACATTTGCACATATAAACCAATTTACTATGAAAGAAAGTTAAATATGAGTGATAACATACCAATGTAAAGGTTGTCAATAGAGAAATCGAGCTCAACACTCCGTCACTAGCTAGCTTCAATAATCAACAACAAAGTATAAAGTTAAGATTAGTATAAATTAGCAAATTAAACAACACTAAACCAAACTAAGCTAAACTAAACTAATTAAATAGCTAAACCAATAATCATATTCAACGTTATACTTTGTTAGTTCAAAAATAACTAGTTAATAAGTACAACTACAACAACAACAACAACAACTACAACAACTACAACTACAACAACAACTACAACCACTACAACTACAACAACAACCACAACAAAGCCCTAGTTTTGTAACCTAAAAATCAAACTAACTACTTTAAATAAAATCAAATAAACTCAAATCAATCAAATTTACAACCTTTAACTATAATACAACCTAATTTCACTGACAATTATTCATAAAACTACAATTAATTATAAAACTTAAAGCTTTAAATATGAGATTAAGTAAAGTTGAGAAATTTTAGGTACCTAAGAAGAGGAGGAATGTAGGTGTTAAGGGCACGGTGGAGGTGCGGCGGTGGAGGACGCACAGTGCAGCCGTAGAGGAGGACGCTTGGACTTGCTGTTGTTGATGAAAAGAAAGGAGGGAGCTTCTAGGGTTTGTTGTTGATGAAGCGTGGAGGTGCGGCGGTGGAGGTGCAGCGGTGGAGGTGCGGCGGTGGAGGTGCGGCGGTGGAGGTGCGGCGGTGGTGCGTGGAGGAAATTGAGAAGGAAGGAGGGAGTTCAAACTTCGAACCTAAAGAAGGAGGGAGTGCAGGTGAGTGTTCGCACAAAATTGTAATCAACTCGACCAATTTCACGCGGGATTTAGGAAAAAAAAAAAACAAAATAAACCGCTGCGGTTCAGAAAACCGCAGCAGTTTCTTTTAACCGTTGCGGTTTTCTATAGACCGCAGCGGTTTATGTTCCCCCTTTTCCCCCCCAAATTCTACAACAATTTACCACTGCGGTATTCTTAAGGACCGCAGCGGTTTTCTTGTGACATTTAGCGTTTTTTCCACTAGTGTAACAAATCGCTATTCATTAGCTAAGTTGTAAATTTTGGCTCTAAACCTTCAAACTCGTCATTTTCCAACAAATCTCACAAATAAAACAAATCCAACTAATCTTAACAAAATACCACAATAGATAAAACAAAACCAACAAATCACAGCAATAAAACAAGTTGCCTGTAAAAAAAATACTCAGTTCCAACTTGAAAAACCAACCCTTGGTCAGAGCAAAGAAACTTAGCTGGTTTCATTTTGGGTAAAAAATCTAGGCCACATCATGTTGTACATTTCCAAAATAATGGGATCCTTCCACCCAAAAAATGGATGGTAAACATCTGAATTTTTCCTCTTTTCACCGTCAATTGAAGCATCAAACCCAAACCTCAAACGACGCTTTCTAGAAGACTTGCAGTTGGAAGGAGTTGCTCGTGAATTCCAGATATCTTCAGGCGTTTCTGGAATCTCCAGCCACGTTTCTTGAGCCTCTGATTTTGACGGAGAAGAGCTACAGTTCATGGTGTCTTTGCTCCAAAACCCTAAAATCAAATAAGAGATAGACGAGGAGAGAGATGAGGAGAGAGAATGCGAACAACAGGAGAAAGAAAAGATGAACTGACATTCAGAAAATTGAGAGAAAGGAGAGAGAGTGAAGAACCCTCTAGAGAACTGAGAGAAAGATGAGAGAGAGATTGAAGAATAATCTGGAAACTTGAAGAACAGAGTATGAAAAGTTTTTAGAGAGAGATGAAAGAAGTAATGGAGGGAGAGATTAATAAAGAAGTGGTTGTACATAGATTAGGTAGGTGGGTCATCAATTAAGTCAGTTAGAGAATTAATTGAGTTGGATGGAGTAAGTTATTTGGGGGTAAGAAAGTAAATTGACATCCAAAATTTTACTATATAAGGAAATGGTGCAACTAATATAAAATGTTCTAAAAAGGAAAATGATGCAACTAAAAAAATACGGAGGTAGTATTAAAATATAAATAACTATATATTAAAATATATTTATAAAATTCACAAAAATACGGGGGATTACAATACAGCATTTTCACCACTTTCAACTTGGTGCAGACGGAGAGTGACCTCCACCAAGTTCTTAGCCATTCGTTCGATGATATTAGTCAATTCAGTAACCTTTTCGTCACCCATCCTTGCTTCAACAGTTGACCGTTTTTTAGCCGGTGGAACAGATCTAGCCTTTCGTGCACGTGGACGAGCTATCGGATATGTTTTCTCAATTACCCTGTTTGACAAGGACACATTGACTTAGGACACACTCCCAAAAATAAATAGGGTGAGGAATAAAAATATTTTCGAAAAGATCATTTTAATTCGTTCGAAACTCCTGCCAAAAGGAGAGGATATTTATGGAAGGAAATCTATTTTGTGGATGGAAATGGATAATGATATATTGGATGTTATGGATATTTATGGAAATGAATTTATTTTGTGGAGGGAAATGGATAATGATATATTGGATGTTATGGATATTTATGGAAATGAATTTATTTTGTGGAGGGAAATGGACAATGATATATTGGCAAGAGTCTGTCACCAATCAAAATGCAGTTTTAGAAAAATAGGAAAGATGAAAAATTTTGTTTTTAAAAAAATGATGGGAAAATGATGGGGTAAGTTGTTGGGAGGATAGGAATATTCGACTTTCTCCACACACAAAAAAAACCAAAATCCCAAAACATGACCATGCACCTAGATGAGACCTAATGATGATAGAACAAAGATTCTCTTTTTTTAGGTGAAGTTAGACACGAGACATTCTGAATAGTCAATGACTCAGATGCACGAATTATTATACGGAATTGATCACCACATTGCCTAAAGTGACGAAAAACGAGAGATGCACAACAATGCGCCACGTATCAATTCTGCGTGTGGTGCGTCGGGCGCAGGACCACCGCGTCAGGCGCATCCTCATGCGTCTAGCGTGCTGATCCCACCCTCGTTTTCGTGACAGTTTAGACGATGTTTTGATAAATTTGGTATAATTTCAAGACGCGAAGACTGACGCACTAATTATATCGACAGTTCAGGACGCACTAAATTTAGGACGCACTAATTGACGCAAAGTGTTGACGCGAACAGTGGTCAAAAGACCAATTTGCATGGGACGAAACTGCGTGTCACGCAACAGATGTGCGCGGCACGCGGGCTTTGCGTCTGGCGCAGGAGCGTTGCGCCAGGCGCAATGATACGCTCAAGTTGCACGTAGTATTTACGTAACTTTGGGTGCACTTTGCTAAGGGTTTGATTGTAATTGTTAACATTCGTGTTTTATTTAACTCTTAGCGGAAGTTCGGAGTTTTGCGAGATAATTTGTGTTAACGTCATGTAGTCCGAGCTTCCAAGGTGAAGTGCATTTGAGCCGAGCAAAGCCCAAGCATCACCGCAAGTGGAAGCACCGCATGCCTAACAAGCATCGCAAGCATGCCCAGCATCGCAAGCCCAAGCCTCGCCCATCGCAACAAGCAGCACCCAAGCCAGTACAAGCATCGCCCAGCATGCACACCCGCACGCTCAGCAAGCCAAAGCTGCCCAGCGCCCAGCGCTCATCGCCCATCGCCCAGCGCTCGCCCACGCCCAGCGCTCATCGCCCAACGCCCAGCGCTCGCACCTCGCGAGCATGGTCGCACCTCACGACCTGCCTGCTCGCACCTCGCGAGATCCCTCGCACGGTGCGACCTGCTTGGCTTGGCCCAGTTCTTCAGCTCGTGTTGGAAGGCAGAGATCACTCGCACGGTGCGACCTACTTCGCACCTCGCGACCCCTAGGTCGGTCTAAATGTCGGCTGACTTTTGAGCCTTAGTATAAATACTAAAGTTTGTTTTTGGACCTTGGGGGAACACACACTTAAGGAGAGAGAATATCCAACACTCCATTCTTCTCTTCTTATCTTCTCTTTTTAGTTTTTATTTTCTAGTTTAGTTTTTGTAGATTTCAATTATGGGATTGGCTTATGCTATGCCGATTGTAGCTTGAACCGTTCTTGAACGAGATTAATATGGAGCTTCAAGCATTATTGTGAGATATTTCCTCTCTATTTAGTTTCTTTGATTATGGTTTAATTTCTATGCTTGCTTTCTATGATTTTTGCATGATTATGCTAGGAATGTTACTAGTTTGATTGTGTAATTAATCTAATGCTAGATTTAAGAATAGAATCGGATTGTTTTATTCTTTTATCAATTGGTAGCAAACTAGGGAGTAACTTAGATGCTGATCATCTTGGTTATTTCTTGGGGAAATTGAATTAACTGTTGAATGTTTATCGCTTGTATGACGTTAGCAGGTCTGTTGGTTCTCTGTGTTTATTGCTGCTATTGGATTGAACTTAGACGCTATTGGACTAGGTTATCCTTTAGTTAGGGTTTTATAGTCACGCTGATCGTGCTATTCAACTAAGAATAAGGAGAACACGAGATTAATTCTCGACAATAGATAATTATGGAAATAATTAGAGTGGATGTTCAATGATCGATAATGAATTGAAGTGGATGTTAATCGGATTCAAGATCTTTCCATATTGATTTCTCATTTTGTTTATATGCTAGTTAGTTTTAGTTTGTTTATTATCAACCCGAAACCCCCCTTTGTAATTAGGTTTCTCGGCCCTTAGCTTAATCTAGGTTTTGGATCACGCTGAATATTAAACTCGTCCCTGTTTCCCTGTGGATACGACCCCTACTTCCATTATATAGCTTTAGTGTAAAAGAGAGTAGGAGAAATTTTATCTTTGGCCGGGTGCGGTGCACAACGACACATCCGCGTCCGCCCACGCAACTTAATGCGTTTGGCGCAATGCTCTGCGGCATGCATATTGGTAATTTGACGAATGTTCGGGTGAAAACGACGACAGTTTTTAGACGCGAATTGTATTATTTTTAGGCGCAACACATATCAACATGTTAATTAAATAATCAGGTAAAAATTGCAATCACACATATATGTCAAGTAACATGGATGCAAAAGTTCTCAACCTAAAGTCCAGTTCTACATTTAACTATTGGTCAGGTTTAGGTTAAGACCGAAAGGGTCCATGACTAAGAGATTGATCCCACGCTTCGTACCCCTGCTTAAAGAGGTGGACACGTGTAAGACGCACTCTAGTCTCAAGTCAGGAACAAGAGAACAATACCATGGTTGGGTAGGTTTTCTTATGACTAAGATCCAACACTATCGCTCAGGAAGCTTTTTGGAAGGACAAAGCGCAAACCCCCCGGGGGTGACCTCACACATAGAACATGTGCTAATGAGGCAAGGTAGATTGTCCTTATGGTGGCTGAACAATAGCCATGCACATGCAAAACAGTATATTATTCTATGGCATAAAATAAGAATGAATCGTATTTTTCAAGTTTCACCCACTCATTTAAAAAAATATTATTTTTTTAAAATCCTCCCCAGTGGAGTCGCCAAATTGTAGGCGTGGATTTTTAATTCCTTTAATGCCTACACGCGGTGTGAGCGCGTTTATTTGACTACCTCATTGTTAAGGTTTTATTAAAAATATGTTTTGAAAGAAGTCGCCACCAATTCTTTAGAGGAAAAATCATAAACCTAATTGGATATTGAAACGGAAGGGACATCTTAGGGACTTATCCAATGTAGATTTCCCCGTCATGACTCCATAGATGGTTAGGAACCAAAAAATGAGTTCGGGGGTGAGAGTACAATACAGTCAGGAGCTATATTGCCCATTGCTGGCCTCTACTAAATACCGATTCACATCAGATTTTATGCAAAAGAATAATCAAATAACATTTTAAAGCACCCTAAAAATAATTAATCTAGATTGGTTCAGGAAACACACAAAAGACTAATTATTTAGTGACAAGTTATTATGCGATCATTTTACAAGGTTCCTATCAGGTTGTCCAAATTATCTGAATTAATGAGAATAATTCTTTAGGTCTTGTTTAGCAGTAATAACATGTGGGTGATAAAAAAGGCATGCATGACAATCATAATAACATGAATATTATATACAAAATAAAAGGAAAAGAGGTTAGAATTTACAAAGGGACGCGATTATTAATTTAAAATCTACATCATGACAAGAAAATGTTAGTAACTTCAATAATATAATATAATTATTCAATGTCCCTCAGGATTATACCTATGCGGTTTAGATCGAAGAGCGTAACGACCTTCAGGTAAAGCAATCTTGGAACCAGGAATATAATTTGAACAGGAACAGGAATTGAATTGAAAGATTAAAAGTGTTAGAGTATTCGAAGTGTATTTCGGAGTATTCGAGAGAATTTGTGTGTGTAAAAATAATAATTCGAAGCCATGTCTGATTCGGGAAATTAGCCCGTATTTATAGCCAAACCAAAACTTGCGCTCCACGCAAACCCTGCCCCAGGCGCAAGCCTACGTGGCAGGCGCGAGGACACGCGTCAGGCGCAGATTGGCCTGCCTGACGTGGTTCGTCCAGTTAAAGACTTGTACGTGGAAACGCGTTTTCAAAAAGATAAAATTTTATCTTGCGTCTTACACAGGACTTGCGCCAAGCGCATGACTCTGTGTGAGTCACAAGTACACGTGTCAGGCACTCATTGGCGCGCCTGACGTGATCTGGCCAATGTGCTGGACGTATGTGGCGCGCTGAGCGCAGCCGCCGCGTCCGGCGCATATTCCAGAATATTCGTTTTTTATTCTACGCGTGCTTTCAAGATGCCATTTTTATCCCTAAAAATCCGGAGATCGAATTTTCCGGGTTAAAAATATGATTTATGCTTTAAAGATAATAATAAAAGCTTTTAAGAAAATATTTATTAAAATAATAAATATTAGGAAAATATTTATTAAAACAATAAACATTCAATTGGGCTTTTAAAATGGACTTAAAAATATTTCACGGGTTTAAATTACAATTAATCATCATGGATAATTAATTGGGCTCTTATAATATTATTTCAAAACACATATGTCCTGGTTATTCGGACTGCTCCTCCATTTATATTTCATAATCGGACCCTTAAATGGGGAGACACGATTATGTGTCTACAAGTAATCACTCCTCGTCATCCTATTCTTCCTCTCATTCTTCCTCTCCATCAGAGGCACCATCATCATCATCTTGGTTGGAGGAGGAATGTGAAGATCCAACACCTTCTTTATCTTCCTCATCATCATGATCTTGATCCTCGGACATAGGATCAGCAGGAAGACGGGGATCAGCTGGGAGACGAGGATCAGCGGAACCAGTAGCACCCTTAGCAGCAGAAAGTTGAGCCTTTACTTCTGGAAGAGAGAGAACCAGCAACTCAGTCTGGGCCAGCTTCTTCTCAAGCTTAGTGACCTTTGACGTATAGGGCTTAGACATACCCTCAATTAGGTTATACATTTTATCTAAAGTCTTCTCCTAGTTTTCCAACCTTTCAATCACAGCAACATTTGTGTTGGTTCCCCCTATCTTTCTCTCCTTCTTCTCCGACTTCTTCTTCTCAGTAGCTGGTACTCCGAACTCCTTGAACCTCAGCATATCTGAGGAAACATTCAACCCTTTCTACACCAAAAATTTCTTTGTAAACACTTGAATGGGAATTGTCTTCCCATTTAGAGGAATCTTTTGCTTCTTGAGCAAGAGGGTGATGATTGAACCATAGGCTAGGGCATGGTGAGAGGAGGAACAACAGTTCATAATATAATCAACGATTATGGCAGGGAGCGAGATTAATCTTGATATTTTTCATTATTAAGTAAATCAAGACCCTCTCCATTATACGAATTGTTCCCTTGCCCTGAGCCCTAGGAATTAACACTTTATTGCGAATGGAGTGGAGGACCAGCATAATAGGTTCACACATATTAGCAGATTGGTAACTAGCATTCTTGGAATAGATAATAGCAGATCTTCTTCCTCCTTTTGTTTCTTCTGAACAGGAACCTCGGATGACAACTCATCTAAAACCCTTTCAATAGTACCAGTAACAGAATCCTTCTGATGTTCCCCCTGAGGAACAACTTCACCCTTCTCAGTGGAAATTAGGTTATGGAAAACAGCAAAGGTGGTTGGGTTTTCGGTTGAGGAAGCGGTTAAAGGTTTGGCGATTGAAGGAGTGAGAGTGGGTTCATGAGTGGGGGGATGGGTAGGAGATGAAGTTACGGATGGAGGTGGTTGTGATGGAGGTGGCTGATTTTATGGTGTTGGACGTTGATTTTGTGGAGTAGAGGTGGTTGGAGTTTGAGTGATGGAGGGAGGATTATCGAAAATTGTGGTGGCGGATGGAGATTTTTCAGGTTGAGTGACAGAGGGGGTTTTCTTTGGGGATGGGGGCATGTCAGTAGAGCTCTTCGATTTTCCACCCTTCTTTCTTGAACCAACAGAAGATTTCTTCCCCATTGTAGAGAAAACAGAGAAATTAGGAGAAACCGCTTTAGAGAGAGAGAGAGATTGCTCGAGTGTGACTTGAAGTGATTGCATAGAAAATTGTGACAATTATAATATACTACCTGTGTTCTTTTTCTATTACAACAATGGGATTGGGCATGTTTTTAAGGAAATGGAAAAAGTGAGTAGTTTAGCATAAAGGGACACCTTTAATTAACTAAAGTAAGAGAGAAATTAATTTTTAATAAAGTAAAAGCAACTTTATAGGGGAAAGTGAGTAATTAATGGTGGTTTTAATAAGATAAAGTAAGGGCAATATTGTCAACTAAAGTCCAAAAGTGGAATTGTTGCAATAGATGTGAAACTACACAAAATGGTAATTGATGCAATAGAAAAAGAGCGGACGTAGTATATGCATGAGAGAATAAGTAGAGGAAGAAAATCAGTTGAGATTTCAAAAGCAATTCAAATTTTCGAAAGTAATCATAACTTCCCATAAATATCTCAACTGCCGAAAAATAAGGCATGTACAAGATATGTACTATTGTCGCGCCTTTTTAAGGAAAGATAACTGCATCAAAACATTTCAACTTGCATAAGTCAAAATATTCGCTTAATTTTCGGAAAGAATCAACTTCCCAAAAACATATATGAGCACTACTATTGTTCTACTCAGCTGTTTCGTACAAGAAACACTTGCACCTGCTTCTCGCAACTTAGCATGATTTCTCCTTTATTCAAGCAACGATTCTTTCTAATCTTGAAAGATATAGAAAGCATCTACATGACAACCTGAAGAATTAAGCAAAGATATATGTATGCAATTTCACATCAAAGAATACTAATCTAACCATCGAGGGAAACAACTGAAGCCAGATAACCTAAACCTAAAAACTCCTAAGAACGGCTCTTACTAAAACTTAATTAAACCTAATAAGACTCTTAACTTACAAAAAGACTCTCTACACAAGGGTTTTGTGGAAATATCAGCAATTTGATCTTCCTTTTACAAAACAATAATTCAACCAAGCCTTTTTCAACATTATCTCTAAGAAAATGATGTCTGATCTCAATGTGCTTGGTTTTAGAGTGCTGAACATGATTTTTTGAAATATTAATAGCACTCATGTTGTCACACATTATAGGAACACTTTCATAGACAACACTAAAATCTTTCAGCTGGTTCCTTATCCACTATAGCTGGGAACAACAAGTTGCAGCAGCGATATACTCCGATTCATCTGTGGATAATGCCACTGAATTTTGCTTTTTAGAGCCCCATGAGATCAGACATGAGCCTAAGAAGTGAGACATACCTGATGTACTTTTCCTAACAAGGAAACCAGCATAATCTGCATCGGTATACCCTACCAGCTCAATAGAAGTACCTTTGGGTTACCACAAGCACAAGTCATATGTTCCCACCAAATACCTAAGTATTCTTCTAACAACCTTTAAATGAGACTCCTTGGGATTGCTTTGAAATCTTACACACAATCCTTCAGAGAACAGAATAAAAGGTCTACTAGCTATTAGGTACAATAGGGAACCAATCATACCTCTATACAGTGTAGCTTCCACATCCTTTCCCTTTGAATCGGCATCAAGTTTTGTGGAAGTGGGAACAAGAGTGTCATAAGCTTTACTATTCTCCATACCATACTTCTTAAGAAGCTCTCTAAGATACTTTTGCTGGTAGATCATAATTCCATCAGTTGTTTGCTTAATCTGTAAGCCTAAGAAGAAGCCAATTTCTCCTAGCATGCTCATTTCAAACTCACTCTGCATAAGTTTAGCAAATTCATCACATAACAACTCATTAGTAGCTCCAAAAATGATATCATCAACATAAATTTGAACCACTAGCATGTGTTTCCCCCTGGTTTTGATAAACAAAGTTTTGTCAACTGTTCCCCTCTTGTATTCATTTTCCATCACAAACTTTGACAATCTCTCATACCAAGCTCTTGGTGCTTGTTTAAGACCGTACAAAGCTTTATCAAGTTTTGATACATAGTGGGAAACAATTGATCAGCAAAACCAGGTGGTTGTTCTACATATACCTCCTCCTTCAAATAGCCATTCAAGAATGATGTCTTCAAGTGCATCTGAAACAATTTCATATTTAGGGGTGGCCGGCAATGATGCGAGTCGAGTTCGAGTTTAAGCTAGCTCGATTCAACTCGTTAGCATTTCGAGTCGAGTTTAAGTTGAGTCGAGCTCACTCGAGTCGAGTTTTGACCGAGTTTTGTCTGAGCTTTGACCGAGACGAGCTTTGACCGAGTAGATTTCGATTAGCTTGCAAGTGTCTTATGTTAAAACCAACAATAAGGTAGAAAAATGTTAAATTTAGGTATTTTGCTATTGATAATTGGGTATTCGAACTTCTCACGAGTTTTCGAGTCGAGTATCGAGTTGCTCAACTCGACTCACCAACATCTCGAGTCGAGCTTGAGTTCGATTCAAGCTCACTGGAGTCGAGTTTTGACCGAGTCAATCTCGAGTAGCTCACGAGTTATCTCGTCTCATTGCCACCCCTATTCATATTCATGTAAGCAGTAAATGCAATGAGGATTCTAATAGCCTCTAACCTAGCAACAGGTGCAAACGTTTCCATAATCGATGCCTTCTTGTTGATTGTAGCCTTGCACCACAAGCCTTGCTTTGTTTCGAACTATTGTGCCAAGATCATCCAACTTATTTCTAAACACCCATCTAGTGTCAATGACTGACCTAGCTATATCTTGGTCTTGGCTCAAGATGCCATACCTGGTTCCTTTCAAATTGATTCAACTCATCTTGCATGGCCAACACCCAATCTGGATCATTCAACGACATCTTGTAATCAATTGGTTCTATGCTGGACAAGAAAGAAAAAAAAGCACAAAATTTTTCATTAACAACTCTTCTTGTTGTAATTCCCTTAATAATATCACTAATGTAATACCCCTCATGATTGCTTTAAAGGGATTTAACAGGCTACTCATTTCAACAAGATGCATCTTTCTTTTAGGGACCTTAATTCCTTAGTTACTCCACAGTTAATCGTGCTTGGCTGAGAGTAGTCTTGGGATGGGTGACCTCCTGGAAAGTTTCTCAGGGTGCACATGAGTGAGGACAAAATGCACCGGAAGAACTTGTGTTGGTTATTGAGGACAGTTGTTGGCCCTGGATGCGCATTAGTGACAATATACTCGACTCCGGATGGGTCAGGGTGTTACAAATGGTATCAGAGCAACCCTGCGACCGCGTGCTGATCGTGTGGATAATTAATCCAAGGTTAGTCGCCTAGCGGGGGAGGATTATGGGGCTATATCAACGGTTGCGTGTCGAATATGTGATTAGTTTCCAGGCTGGGGCGACCCACAAGCCGTATGTCGAATATGTGGAGTCCTCAGGCGCAACGAGGGCGTTGTTGTCCTCAAGTGGGGATGTATGTAATATCCCTCATGATTGCTTTTAAGGGATTTTGCAGGCTACTCATTTCAACAAGATGCATCTTTCTTTTAGGGACCTTAATTCCTTAGTTACTCGACAGTTAATCGTGCTTGGCTGAGAGTAGTCTTGGGATGGGTGACCTCCTGGGAAGTTTCTCAGGGTGCACATGAGTGAGGATAAAATGCGCCGGAAGAACTTATGTTGGTTATTGAGGACAGTTGTTGGCCCTGGATGCGCATTGGTGACAATATACTCCACTCCGGATGGGTCATGGTGTTACAACTAATGATTTGATCAGAGGGATGAGAAGATTGATATCTAAAACTCGTTGAAACTGGACCATCTTGTCCTCTTGCATGAGCCTGACTGGAACCAGCTTGCATTCCAGCATCATCTAAGTTAGTTCTCTCAGATTTGCTGGGATGTAAAGTGGTTCCCTACTCACTCCTTACCTCTCCCTCATTAGGGTTACCACCAACTTGTGTGATGGTTCCCCATGAGGTGTTTACCTGTTGATCTCTATGGGAACCATCAGTATCTGGTTCCCTGTAGACATATAATCGGATCTCCCCATTTAAGGCCCCAATGATGAAATATACAGCCTTCTTAATTGGTCCGACCCAAGGGCAAAGCAGTCCGAAGAGCCAAAACTATTTTAAAAGTGTTAAAGCGTATTTTAATGATCCAAAATCGTATTTTAAAGCCCACTTAATTATTCATGATAATTAATTGTATTTTGTGCCCAACTCTTTGAAAAAGCCCAATTGATTGTTTAATAATAATTAATTGCTTTATTTAACTAAAATAAATATTTCAAAGATATTTTTATAATTAAAATTGAATTTTATCCCGTAAAATCAGATTTCTGGACTTAAAAGATAAAAGAGAATCGTTAAAACGTGATTTATAAAAAAGTTCTCAAAGCGTGTCAAAAAGCAACACGGTGCGCCTGACGCACCAATAAGCGCTTAGCGCACCACCTTGCGCCTGGTGCACCATCGTGCGTCAGGCGCACCTTTGTCCAACTGTGTTAGGCACACCAATGTTTGCCTAACAAATGGCATTATGTGTTACACAGAGTTGTGCGCCTAGCGCATTCCCCTGCGCGCAATGTTCTTTTCTATCTTTTTTAAAGAGTGTACCACGTGTATGTAGCTGATTGGGCGTGTTGCGTCAGGCGCGCCAATGTGCGCCTGACACGTGTGATTGTGCGTCACATAGGGTGCTGCGCCTGGCGCACCCAGGGCGTGACGCGCAGATTCTGTTTTCCTATAAATAGGTCTTGATTTCCCACGGTTTTACATACGGTTTTCTCATATAATTTTCATACGATTTTACACTTCGAACTCTACGAATATATTTATGAAACCTCTCTACAAAACACATATTTTTCTGACAAAAACACAAACAAACAAACACATTCAGGCATTCATATTTTCAGGCTTCACAATTGCTCGTCCCGAAGGTTGTTAATCTCTCAGACCTAAGCCACGGTGAAATCTTGAGGATCGTTGAATAAATCTATTATTTTTATATTGAAGTTACTAACTGTTTCTTTCATGATGTATATTTATACGGTTTTTTCACCAGGTACCCCTGAGGTTTCACGAAATGCACCAGGTACCCTCGTTGTTTTGGAAATGCACCAAATACCCCTAAGGTTTGCATAAAATGCACCAAATGCCATTAATGATGAACGGCGTTAGACTGCCGTTAGTGCTTATTTACACAATTGCCATAAGTTGTCTTCTTCCTCCTCTTTCTCTCTCCTCCCTCCTTTCTCCTCCTCCCCTTCCCCTCCATCCTATCCCCTGCCACCCCTTGAAATCCCCTCCCTTCCATATCTCTCACCAACACCACCATCTCTCTCTAACACCCACCACCAACCACCAATACTTCCACCAACTTCGCACAACCACTGCCACCGTACCACCACTAGCACTTCAGCAGCCCCCTATTTCGATCTTCCCCTACCCCCGAGTCCTGACGCTTCCTCCTTCTTCCCCACTCATGATCCTCTCTCCCTTACTCCACGCCTTATCACCGGCGCCCACTGAGTCACCACCTCTGCACAACAACTTAGCACCACACCGTGCTTCTTCTTCTTCTTCTTTCACCTACGAACCACCCCACCCCTGCTATCCTCTTCATGTTTGATAATTGTGACACCACCACCAACCGCTACCATTATTCGCTTTACAAAGCACCACACCGGGAGAACCAACACTAGCCTCTGTGTTAGCCTCCGTGTTTAGCCTCCCCCACCATAAATTCTCGCGCATCCTAGCCCCCGTGATTTGGGGTTATTTGGTGGTGGTGGTGGTGGTGTTGGTGGGTGGCCGAGATGTTGGAAATTAATTTGGGTTTCACGGTGGATCTAGGTTGGATCGATGGTTTTAGTGGTGGATTTCGGTGGCGTCGGTCTTTGCGGGGGGAGGGTAAGGGGGGTTCCGTGATGGTGGGGAGGGGGCCATGGGTGGGGGAGGGGGGCTGCGGGGGTGGGGGAGGGCGGCTACGGGGGAGGGCAGAGGGGGGATGTGGTGGGGTAGTTCGGTGGGTGGGTGGGTGACCGGGTGGTTGGGTGGCGGAGGGGCTGCGAGGCGGGGGGCTACGAGGGGGGTGGGGTGGGCTGCGTGGGTGGGGGGAGGGCAGAGTGGGGGCTGTGGTGGGGTAGTTGGGTGGATGGGTGGCCTGGGTGGGTGGGGGTTAGTGTTAGGGTAGGGTTAGAAGTTAGGGTTTAGGGCTAATTAGGGTTTAATTAGGGTTAGAGGGGGTAGATGGGTTAATTAACCCTAATGACTAACGGAAACTTAACACCGTTAGTCATTAATGGCATTTGGTGCATTTTATGCAAACCTTAGGGGTATTTGGTGCATTTCCAAAACAACGAGGGTACCTGGTGCATTTCGTGAAACCTCAGGGGTACCTGGTGAAAAAACCGATATTTATAATATAAAAATCAATCTATTGTACATTCTAATCCTTTTTTTTCTTCTTTTTATTTATTTTTATATATTATTATATGCTTGTCTAGTTGTCCTGCTTGCCTTTTCATGACCCACATATTATTGCTAATCAAAGACCTAAAGAACTGTTCTAATATTAATCAGATAATTTGGACAACCTGTTAGGAACCTTGTAATTTGATTATTTTTAGGGTGCATGAAATATTATTTGGTTATTCTATCGCATAAAATTGACATGAATCGATATTTAGTAGAGGCCAGCAATGGGCAAATGTTGTTCATTATGACCGTATTGGTACCCACCCCTCGAACTCATCTATGGTTCGTGACCATCTATGGAGTCAGGACAGGGAAATCTATATCGGATAAGTCCCATAGTTTGTCCCTACGGTTTCCCAATATCCAATTAAGTTTATGAGTCTTCCTTTAAAGACTTGTTGGCGACTTCTTTCAATACAAAATGTTTTCAATAAAACCTTAACAATGGGGTAGTCAAATACACACTCACACCGCGTAGGCGAAATAAAAACACGCCTACATTCCCCCTCAGACAAATCCCCATTATTCTGTTCTCTTTCTAGATTAGGTTCTCCACCATCAGCATTTGGTGGATCAGTAGGTTGACATGTCCCCTCTTCTGGCTCCTGAGCAGAACCAGCTAGTTGTTGCCCTGTAAATTCAAGCATGTTAGAATATATTAAAATATATTTATTTATATTTTAAATATATTCAAATTATATTGTATATGTGTAATTTTAGTAATTATAGATTACGTTCTCCCTTTCCTATTATTATGCCAATCAGTTGATTCATTGTTGGCATATAATTAGCTGTAAATTGATTATGGTTGACTAGGTGATAGTCTAGCATATTATTCTAACAAAGCATTCCAATAATATCTTCTGGATCAACCTATGCAATCTCAGAAGACATATTAAACTCATCAAAAATCACATGAACACTTTCCTCAACACACAAGGTCCTCTTATTGAACACCTTGTAAGCTTATATGAGGAGAATAACCAAGAAAGAATGCCTCATCACTCCTAGGGTCGAACTCATCAAGTTGGTTCTTCCCATTATTATGCACAAAGCACTTGCATCCAAAGATACGAAAGTGTACAATATTGGGCTTCCTACCCTTTAGGAGTTCATATGGGGTCTTATTCAATTTAGGTCTTATAAGAGCATGATTCAAGATATAACATGCAGTGTTCACAGCTTCTCCCCAAAAACTCTTAGGGAGACCACTTTCAATAAGCATCGTCCTCTCCATCTCATCTAGAGTTCTATTCTTTCTTTCCACAACACCATTTTGTTGAGGTGTTCTAGGGGCAGAGAAGTTGTGGCTCACTCCATGCTCTCTACAAAAATCAATGAAACTTGAATTATCAAACTCAGAGCCATGGTCAGATCTTACCGCAACCAACTGATGATTTAGCTGGTTTTGTACCTGTTTCACTAAGGTAACAAACTCATTAAACATTTCATCTTTTGAGTGAAAAAAGATAACCCATGTAAACCTTGAAAAATCATCAACGATGACACAAACAAACCTATGACCATTTCGACTTTGTACACGCATGGGACCACATAAATCAATATGTACAAGTTCGAAAGGTCTACTGGTACTCATGACACTTTTTGGTTTGAAAGAGGATTTTACATGTTTCCCCTTGGCACATTCTGAACAAACTTTATCAATCTCATACTTAATGTTTGGAATTCCAATCACTAAGTCACGAGACCTAAGTTTATTCATAAGTGTCAAGCTAGAATGTCCAAACCTCTTATGCCAAACCCGTTGATTTAACTCGAAATAGCTCTCTAACATATGGACTTATTCTCTAGAATTTCATCCAAGAAAGTGATGTAGATATCATCTTTCCTCGGTTCCCTCACTAACAAGTTCACTTGTTTGTGAATTAACTATGTGACAAAAGTCAGCTTGAAACTCAACTCGATTGCCTTTATCACATAATTGAGAAATGCTCAAAATATTATGTTGCCAGCTATCAACATAATATACATCATCAATAGCTTGTGAAAGTGACTTACCAACTTTACCTATGCCAACAATAGAACATTTATTGTTGTCTCCAAAGGTAACACTTCCACCATCATAGGTTGTGAGTGAGAGAAATTACTTCTTATCCCCGGACATGTATCTTGAGCAACCACTGTCCAAATACCAAAAGGTACAACCTCTCACTTTAGCCTGCAAGAAACTTAGATTTAGGAACCCAAACATTTTTGGGTCCCTTTCCACAAACAGTTGACTCTCGCTGGTTCTTCCTCACCCAAACTTGCTTAACATATTTGTTGTTTCTTTCAACACTTTTCTTCCTAGCTGGACAATTAAAAATCTTATGTCCATTCATACCACGGTGATAACACACATGCATGTCCTTCACAAGAACATACTTACCTCTTTTAAATTCCTCGATCCAAGTGGTTCCCCTGGGGTACCAGTTGGTCCTGGTTCTCGTTCTGGAATAACCAAGACCAGTTGTACCATTGTTGTCTTCTATAGAAGTAAGATGGTTCAAGGTATTCTTTGCAGATAAGAGTTTGTCTACGTGCCTTTGACTGTTTTGAAGCTCTTTGTCCTTGGTTTCAAGAACTCTCATTAGAAAAACATTTTTCTCCTTCATAGCTTTGAAATCTCTTTTGATTTTCTCAAGATCAAACTCGAGTTTTGAAATTAGTGAGTCATTTTGGCAACGGACAACCACTTTCTGCTTACCCTTATTCAATTGATTGATTTCAACATACAAGTCACATATTATACCTTCATACTCATCAATTATCTTACTAACTTCAACACAAGGACCTGCGGGGAAAACAGCTAGCTGGGCAGTCTTGAGTGTAACAAACTCTCTATGTAATTCTTCCGCATCATCAACCAAAAGGTTCAAAGCATGCAATAAATTAGATTTGCTTATAGTGTCTTCCTTAATCTTAATATCCACAAAATTTGGGGGATCATCTGAGTTAAACAAATCATGTGTTTGGGGAACAATTAAGTTTTCTTCACTATCACTAGGATTATCCTCATCCTTTTCTAGCAAAGAAGAATTAGTTGTTTCCAACTCGACCTTGCACTTGTCAAGTGCAACTTCAAGCTCATCCACTTGATCCTTTAACTCGATACACACTTGCTCTAAGTGATCACAACTAGCAACAACAATATCACATCCATTTTTCTTTTCTTTTAACTCACGTTTGCGAGTTATGTAAGCTTCACTTAGTATAAGACATTCATCTTGCAAAGAATCAATACATTCAAGCATATTATCTCTATCATAATGATGCATGTTTTCACGAATTCGTTCCAAATTTACCTTGTGTTCACTAAGCACATCTTTCTTTGCCATAAGACAGAGATTTGATGTACTATTCCCCTTTCTGGTTCCATCAGCTATGTTATTTCGTCCTTGATCCATAATAGCAGTCATGCAAGTTTCATGATTAGGTGACTCTTCATCATCTTCTGATCCAAAATTGGAGTCACCCAACATGGCTGCTACCATAGCCTTCTTGATCGTTTTCTTATCATTGCTCTTAGACAACTTGAATTTCCACTTTGGATAGCCACGAATGATGTGACCAAAATCTCCACACTTGAAGCAACCTACACTTGGAGGGTTAGTTTTCTTAAAGTTCTTACCTTTGAAATTCTTACGTTGATCTCTGAAATGCCTCTCAAAACGCTTAGTCATCATAACTATATCATCTTCTTCTTCTTCAAATGTTCCCTTCAAGGCAAAACCTCTGACTAGTCCCTTGTCACTCTTAGACTCAACCAGCATTTCATGAGTCACGAGGGAACCAATCAGCTGTTCCAGACTCAGCGTTGTGAGATCTTTTGCTTTATAGATAGCTGTTATCTTAGCCGTCCATACATCTGTCAAACTTCTCAACTTTTTTCTAACCAAATCTTCTTCAGAAAAACTTTTGCCAAGAGATTTTAAATCATTTACTATAGTCATAAATCTACCAAAGCAATCATTTATTTTTTCATCTTTATTCATGTTAAAAGCTTCGTATTTATACATAAGCAAATCGATTTTAGACCTTTTTACCTCGCTGGTTCCCTCATAGGTAAGTTCAAGGGTATCCCAGATCTCTTTGGCAGAGACACAAGCAAAGATTTTATTTGTCTCATTCTCTCCAATAGCCTGTTGCAATATGGACATGGCTTTGGCATTCTTCTCCAGCTTATTGTAATCAGTGGAAGTGTATTCGCTTTCCTTCTTTGTTACTGAGGAACCATTAACCTCCTTAGTGATCTCTAATGGTCCGTTCTTGACAACTAACCAACATTCGTAGTCAATGTCAATGATGATGCTCTTCAATCTATTCTTCCACCAAGCATAGTTTTTCCCATTGAATTTAGGAGTCTTGTTGTCGTATCCCATAGCATTTATTTATTGAGTACTCATGATCTACTTCTCTAGGTGTTACCATACTAAGAAGAACCTGCTCTGATACCAATTGAAGGTTTGCAATGTACTCCAAAGGGGGGTAAATTGAGTACTTAACGATCTGGTGACAAATTCAAATTCTTTCGATTGAAATAGGAACTAGTAGGGTTGGCTCCTGACAGCGGAAACGCTATAACTTGAAAGCAGTAATGAACACACCAAATTTAACGTGGTTCAGCCAAACAAGGGCCTACATCCTCCTACGCTAGTTTTTTTATTAATCAACTCTGAAAAACAAGAATTCCCTCGCACTCTCCTGTTTCCATTATTCCAGGGAAACAACACACCACACACTAACTCTAGTGTCCTACTTCGCACTTGAACTCACAAGCACTCACGAATAAACTCACAAACGCTACCCAATCTCTAATCCCTTTGTTAGAGATTCAATATTGTGAAAAGGAGATGTCTATATACTGCTGTAATGGCCCTAGGCCCATCTATCTATTATGCTGCTACTATATACTCTTTGTGGTCCATATCTATTTTGTCTGTTAGCTAAATGTAGCGTGTGTATGTGTCTCATTATGAGAGGACACTATTATTGATGACCTAGGGATCCACATTGTGCCGCCTATATATAAAGGCATATGTTTTGGTGTGCTGATTATTACAGCAAGAATGAAATGAGAAATTACCTGAGTTTGAGAGAGAATTAACACTGTTTAATTGAAGCTGTTTAGTGACATTATGAATGTCATCATGGTATCAAAGCGACCAGGTTCGTTTGCTCTCTTCAAACACTGAATCCTCTCTGTGAGTTAGTAGTATATACTAAAGTTTCTTTCTTTATCAAAAATTGTATCTTTATTTGCGTTATGTTCTTATCTACTGTGTGGTTGTGAGTAGATAGTTATCCGTTCATCTTGGTCTAGTTTATTGCGTGAGAAATGGTGCCTAGAATAGATAGTTCTAGTCCCTTATATTTACATCCTTCATATGGGAGTAATTCTATAAGTGTAGAAAAACTACAAGGTTCTATGAACTATAGATCCTGGAAGAGGTCTCTTGAAATAGGTCTAGCCTCAAAAAGGAAATTAATTGGGGTTTGTGACTGGGACTGTAAAAAGAGATGCAAGTGACAATTTAAAGCAAGAAGCTTGGGACACTTGCAACAATATGGTAATCTCTTAGATCATAGGGAATGTTAGTGAACCCACTAAAAAATCAGTTATGTTCTTGAATAGTTCATGTGAGATGTGGGAACAACTTGAAAAAAGGTATGAAGTGACCAATGGGTCAAGGAAGTACAAGTTGTGTAAACAACTATATGAAACCAAGCAAGGTGAGATAAGGATAACAGACTATTACACTGAGATGAGAGGGTTATGGGAAGAGCTTGAGTCATTGAATAGCTTACCTCCTATAACTACCATGACAACTGAAATCAATGCATTTGTCAAAGCTATGAATGAACAACAAGAAGAGCAAAGGTTGTTTCAACTGCTTAATGGGCTTGAGGAAGGTTACAGTGTGCAAAGGAGCCATCTACTGATGATGAGCCCCCTGCCATCAGTAGATGTGGCATGCAGTTATCTTCATCAAGAAGAAAGTCAAAGAGAAGTTTTGAAGCCAGTGAAAGAAGAAAGTGAGGCTACAGCTATGCTAAGCAAGAGTGGTGAAATTAGCTGTGGAAAGTGTGGGAAAATAGGAAGCACCAAGGAAAAGTGTTGGAGAATTGTGGGGTATCCAAGTAGACACTCTAAGTCACAGAAAGATGGAAAAGAGAAGCTAAGAGAACCATGGAACACCAGTAGAGGAGGTAGATGGAATAGAGGTGGAAGGAATAATAGAGGTGGAAGAAGTGTTGCACATGTAAGGAGTATCATGGAGAGCAGCTCAAATGCAGGTAGTAGTGCTAGCATCACACCACAACAGCTTGAGCAGCTCATGAGAATGCTGCCAACTCCTTCCAGGAACCATGGGTCAGACACAGAAGAGGAGATGGACTACACCTATGCAGGTATGGTGAGTTGCAACTTGGCTGACTGTGTGAAATCTGAGTGCATAATTGACTCAGTGGCCTCAGATCACATGACTGGGTCCCTGAGCATGTTGAAGAACTCAACTCAGATGAAGAAAGAGCATAAGATAAATTTACCTACTGGTGAAACTACTATGATTACTCATAGTGGTGAAGCTGTACTGAAGTGTGATCTGAGGCTTAAAAATGTGCTCTATATTCCCACATTCAAGCACAACCTATTGTCTATTCAAAAACTTGCAAGAGATGAAGATTGCAAGGTGGATTTGTACTGAGAATTTTGCATTATTCATGACAAGAAGAGTAAAAAGGTGCTGGGAGTGGGAAAGGCAATGCATAGCATATACTACTTGGTTGATAAACCCCTGAGTGAGATAGTGGAAGAATGGAAAAAACAAGGTGTCAAGAAGGAAGATAGGGTGCAGGAGAATGATAAGAACCATGCAATGAATGCAAGTGGAGATGTGAAAGTGTCAGACACCATAACTGATGCTCCCAGCATCAACGGCCCCACACTGTGGCACTGGAGGCTGGGCCATGCCCCAGTCAAGAGAATCAGCAAGATCAAGAATCTTGCAGGATTTAAAAGTGAATAAAGTGACATATGCATCACTTGTCCACTTGCAAGATTCACTAAGGTGCCATTTAGCTTAAGTGAATCAAGAGCCTCACAACTGTTTGAACTGGTCCACATAGACATATGGGGACCATATAAAGTTGCAACTAGGCACAATCAGAGATATCTTATAACCATAATTGATGATTTCAGTAGGGTAACATGGGTACATCTGCTGAAATGCAAGTCCAATGCCTTTGAAGCTATTAAGAATTTTGTGCACATGGCTATGACTCAGTTTGAGAAGAAAGTGAAAGTGTTGAGAAGTGACAATGCTCTTGAATTTGATAACAAGCAATGCAGACCATTTTTTGCAAAGATGGGAATTATACACCAAACTAGCTGTGTTGGCATGCCTAAGAAGAATGGAAGGGCAGAGAGGAAGTATAAGAACATTCTAGAGATGGCTAGAGCTTTGAGGTTTCAAGGAGGGCTCCCACTTCAGTATTGGGGAGATTGTGTTATGTGTGCTGTGCACATAACAAACAGATTGCCTAGCACTATCCTGACCAACAAGAGTCCATTTGAGATCCTGTACAAAACAACTCCTACCTACACACATCTGAAGGCCTTTGGATGTCTTGCGGTTGCTAGCAATCCAAGCAGGGGAAAAAGATAAGTTTAAGAGTAGGGGAGTGCCATGTGTATTCATAGGATACCCGTATACTCAAAAGGGGTATAAGCTGCTGAATTTACTCACAAATGTGACATTTGTAAGCAGGGATGTAAAGTTTTATGAAGGAGTTTTCCCTTACAAATTGTTCACTGTGAATGGAGAAAGAAGTGTGAGGAAATTGATAAGTGTTGGGTATGATGATGTAGAAGAAGAGAATGGTGAAGGTGAAACTGATGCAGATAATACTGAGCAGGAAGAAGAAGTGAGAGAGGTTAGGACATCCACTAGAAGTCATAAAACACCCACATGGCACCAGGACTATGTGACAGCCAACAACACCACTAAAAGTACCAACCATACCACCACTAAACACATAAAACCTCCCACTGCTACAACTTCTAAGCCTAGCACCACAAAAAATCCACAACCTATAAAAATTAACAAAGTCATTCAAACCCACACTAGCCACCAATTCTCTTATTTCATGTCCCAATATCTCACTCAGTAGGAACCAAGTGGGTTCAAAGAAGCTCTGAAGGATAGCAGATGGGTTGAAGCAATGAATGTTGAGCTTATTGCTCTTGAAGAAAATCAAACCTGGAACATTGTTGATCTGCCACCTGGGAAGAATGTGATAGGAAGCAAGTGGCTTTACAAGATAAAGTATAACTCAGATGGGAGTGTGAGTAGGTATAAAGCAAGGATGGTGATCATGGGAAATAGACAAAGGTATGGAGTTGACTATGACCAAACCTTTGCCCCTGTGGCAAAGATGGCAACTGTGAGGTCCTTGCTTGCCTTGGCATCCATAGAAGGATGGCATTTACATCAAATGGATGTTAAAATTGCCTTCCTTCATGGTGAGTTGCAAGAAAATGTTTATATGAATATGCCACCTTGGTATAAGGGGCTTGGACATAGACTTGAGGTGCAAAGTGAAGGAGAGTATGTGAAGCACACTTGTGACAGCAAGGTATGCAAGCTCAACAAATCATTGTATGGGCTTAAGCAAGCACCCCAGACAATGGTTTGCTAAGCTCAGTAGTGCATTGAAGCAGAATGGGTTCAGTCAAGCAAAATCTCATTACTCTCTATTCACACAACAGAAGAAGCAGGTGATCATTGTGATCTTGGTATATATGTGGATGACTTGATCATTGCAAGTAATGATCTGAGTGCTGTCAAGAGAACAAAAACACTTCTTAGCTCTCACTTTCAGATGAAGGACCTAGGAATACTCAGGTATTTCCTAGGAATTGAAGTTGATCATTGTAAAGATGGAATTTTTCTGTGCCAAAAGAAGTACATACAAGATCTACTGAAGGAATATGGGATGATGAACTAAAACCGGTCGGGCTTCCTATGGACAACCATACCAAGCTCAACACATCTCTTGGAGAGCCTCTTCCTTGTCTTTGAAGCTTATCAAAAGCTTATGGGAAAGCTTATCTACATGAGCTTAACAAGACCTAATGTGACCTTCACAGTTCATGTTCTCAGTAGATTCATGCATCAACCTACAAGTGCTCATATGCAAGCAGCAAAGAGGGTACTTAGATATCTTGCAAGTTCCATGAGTCAAGGTATTCTACTGGCTAACAAATCTGCAGTACACTTACAAGCATTCTGTGATAGTGGATCGGGCGGGGATGTGCCAAGCACTAGGAGGTCCACATTTGGATTTTGCATTCTACTTGGTGACTCACTAATCTCATGGAAGTCAAAAAGGCAATCAGAGTCGCTAGAAGTAGTCTTTGAGGCGAGTATGGGTCTATGGCACTCACTATTTGTGAGGTGATGTGGCTTAAACAGCTATTTCAAGATCTTGGGGTTACTCACATGACTAAGACACCTCGTGTTCCCGTGACAATCAAGCTTGCCTTGGCTATTGCTTCCAATCACATGCATCATGAAAAGACCAAGCACATGGACATTGACTGCCACTTCATCAGAGACAAGACCAATGAAGGAGTTGTCTTTGCCTACCTATGTGCCAACTAACACTAGTAGAATAATTGCTTATTGCTGCGGTGATATTGCTGCGGTTTTACCCATAAGCAGCAATATATCACGTAAAAAGAAAAGGTAAAATATAAAATAAAGATATTGCTGCGGTTTCGGCAAAAAACCGCAGCAATATGGTTTCGACGGGAAAATTTTTGAAAAAAAGTTGACTTTTTGACTAGATAGATTGATGCGGTTTCTAGCAAGAACCGCAGCAATATATTAAGATAATATTAAAAAAAAAAATTTAATATATTGTTGCGGTTTTTACAAAAAACCGCAGCAATATCCCCATTTTTTTAATATAAGACACGCGTGCAGTTAGGGTTCTTGATCCCCTTTTTTTTTTAATGTAGCCGTTTTCCCTCAACCTCTCACTCTCCTCTCTCCTCACTCCTCTCTCCTCTCTCCTCTCACTCTTCTCTCAACTCGCAGGCCGCTCTCAACTCGTCGGCCGCTCTCAACATCTTCGTCGTCCTCGCCACTCCTTTCTATCTCCTCCTCGAGATTCATCCTTCTTCGTCGGTCCTTCTTCCTCTCACTCTCCTCTCAACTCGCCTCTTATTTTCGCCGTCGTTGAAGAACAAAAACGAGTGACGAAGGGGTTCCGGTGAAGGCACTCACCAGATCTGAAAACCGCACCGGTGAAGCTTTCAATTTTCTCTCTCCTCTTCTTCGTCTTCCGGCGACTTCGCGGCGAGTTCGGGCATCGTTGAACACCGGCGACTTCGTCTCCTTCGTTCGTCCTTCATTTTTTTGTATTTTCTTCGTCTTCCGGCGACTTCGCAGCGAGTTCGTGTCCTTCGTTCGAATCCCGGCGAGTTCGTGTCATTTTTTTGTATTTTTTTGTATTTTCTTCATTTTTTTATTTTCAGTTTAGATTGATGTTTAGGATTTCTATTGTTTTGTTTTTACTTTTTTTGAATGAATTATTTTAGAGTTTCTATTTTAGTTTAATTTCCATTTTAATTTTGTAATGAATATGATATTTTAGTTTTTTGTATTGGTTACATTTTTCAGATTTGGTGTGTTTCATAGTTTCATTTCTTACAATATCAAATGTAAATGTTGTAGTTATGGGTTTTATTAATTCATTTGTTGTTTGAATGAATTCCAAAAAATACTGTTGTATAGTTTTCTTTGTGAAAATATTGCTTGGGTGAAGTAATGAAGTATATGACATTAGAAATGTATGAATTTTTTTTTTTAGAAAAAAACAACCTATTCTTCGCCGTTGTTTGGTAAAAACAAGAAGATTGACTCACATATTGTTGCTTTGTTTTTACCAACAACAACGAAGAATATGTTGCTTTTTAATTATTTTTTTATTATTAACACTACCTATTGCTGCGGTTTTGGGTAGGAACCGCAAACAATAGGTTGCCCTATTGTGCGGTTAAAAACCGCAAAGAATAGGTAATTACCTATTCTGCGCCCTTTATTGCTTTGCGGCGAAAACCGCCGCAATAGGCCACTTAATGACCGCAACGAATAAGCAATTATTCTACTAGTGTAAGCATCAAGTTGTAGATGTATTCACTAAGTTGCTCTCTACTCGCAAAGCATCGAGTCTCCTAGCCAAGGCCGGGAGTTCGAAGTCTCCCTCACTCTCGGCTAGAGGGGGTGTGTTAAAAAGGAGATGTCTATATACTGTTGTAATGGCCCTAGGCCCATCTATCTATTATGCTGCTACTATACACACTTTGTGGTCCATATCTATTTTGTCTGTTAGCTAAATGTTGCTTGTGTATGTGTCTCATTATGAGAGGACACTATTATTGATTGCATTTTCATAGGTTATCCGGAACATAGTAAATCTATAAGTTTTATGTCATAGAGCATAATGATTTTGTCTCAATACACAGTGTTTAAGTCAAGGGATGCAATCATTGATGAAACTCGATTTTCATCAATTCCTAGACCAAGGGACCTACCAAGAACAAGTTCAACCATTGATATTGATCTCTCTAGTACTTCAAACGATGTTGTTGATGCTAGTAAATATCATGAAGCTCCTCCTATTCCTGAAATTAGGAAGAGTAAGAGAGCTAGGAAAGAGAAGGATTTTGCCCGAATTTACAACTTTATTTAGTGGAAGGGTCAAGGGAATCTATTTGTTCTCATTTTGTGTTGTGGAGGATCCTGAAACGTTTGGTGAGGCTATTAAGTCTCATGACTCGACCTTTTGGAAAAAAGCCGTGAATGATGAAATAGACTGTTATAGAATAAATCAATCCGATAAGTGTATATATAGCAAATTTGATAATAGTGGTAAAGGAGTTATGATTTGTCTGTATGTGGATGACATGCTTATCTTTGGGATTGATTTGGAGCAAGTCATTAAGACTAAGGAAATTCTCTTTTCTAGTTTCTCCATGAAAGATATGGGAGAAGCGGGTGTTATTCTTGGCATTAGAATAAAGAGAGAGAATGGCTCCCTTTCTTTAACACAATCTCATTCTCTTGAGAAGGTGATAAAGAAGTTTAATGAAGCAAATAGTGCTCCATATGCTACTCCGATGGAACCAAACATCAAGTTGATTCGGAATAGTGGTAATCAAGTTTCTCAATTGGATTATGCTAGTCTGGTCAGATGCTTGATGTATGCTATGACTAGTACTCGGCCGGATATAACATTCGCGGTTGGCAAGTTAAGTAGGTACACTAGTAACCCTAGTGTGGAACATTGGCAAATCATAAGGCGAGTATTGAGATATTTGAATAAAACTATTCATTTTAGTTTCACATTCAAAGGAGATCCTTCGGTTTTATTAGTCATTTTAGTTTCACATTCAAAGCAAACATGTATTGCCGATTCAACTATGGCATCAGAATTCATAGCATTAGCCTCGACTTGTAAGGAGGCGGAGTGGCTAAGAAATTTGATGAGTAAAGTGGATCTATGGCCTAAACCCATGTCTCATATTGCAATTCATTGTGATAGTGCTTCAACTATTTCAAAAGCTTATAGCCAAGTGTATAACGACAAATCTCGACGTATTGGTGTGAGGCATAGTTATGTGCTTGAGATGATTCATGATGGAGTCGTTAACATTGATTTTGTACGGTCTAATGTGAACTTAGCGGATCCGTTCACTAAATCATTGCCAAGGGAAATGGTGTACAAAACTTCGAAAGGGATGGAGATTAAGCCCATGATTAAGTCGCAAGTGGAGAAAACTCAATTCACATCTTGTACAACGCAAGATCTTGAATTCAATAGGATCAAACTTGATTTAAAGAGATACATCCAAGGTGAGTGCTTGTTTCTACAATATTCGAGGACGATTTTATATCTTAATTAACCCGTGATTAGTTGCTCATATTGTAGGAGCATGTTGATTAAGGTTTACCTATGTGAGTAAGATGTAACACCCCATAATTTCACTCCTAGTTTTTCGCAAAAAAGTGAATCCGAAATCGTAGGGAGGAGGGAGAGAGGATATTGTTTGATTTTCACACGTGTGGTGTAACTTGTTACGCCATAAGCTATGGGGTAACATTTACACCCAAGACTTTGTATTCAAAATATCACACAAGAGATAAAAAGTTGTTCAATAGTTTTCTACGACCATTTTATGTTGCTTTTGCATTAGATAATCTCATGGATTACTCTGGAGCAATTTCATCATGAGAATCTAAATACCATTTTCGCTTCTTTATGTTCAGTTAACTTTTTTTTTTTTACGCTAGCATTTCATGACGGTATTTGATTCCCCGGATTTGTTACTCTTCTTGTCAAAATATAATACTTCCTCCGTTTTTTTTAGTTCTGAACACTTTCCTAAAAGGAAATAATTAATTAAGTTAACACTTTCTACTTTTGCTTTCCTTTCTCTCTCTATCTCTCTCCAATCACATGGGCCTTCTCTTTTTTCCTCTCTATCTCTCTCCTACCCAAATTTTGCATTGGAGTTTGTGAAAAAAAAAGTGTTGCAACTAAAAAGAAACGGAGGAAGATGTCGAATAGTGGAAATGAAAATGAAAACATATGCTTATTACCTATTGTAGTTGATCACCCGTGCCATTTACACCAAGTCACCATATGTCATCATACAATCTTCTATTCTTCTTCCATGGATCATTTTGGAGGAGAGGGATAAAACCTGGTCAATTGTGCCAAAATTCGTAGCCATTATCTATGGACCGATTTTGAAGGAGAGAGTGCCTATTTTTCACCATATGATACTATCATCAACTGTCAAATTCTTGATCTAGTCATGGTAGAATTCTAACATCAATTGGTCAATTTGGAGGAAAAATAAGTAAAAGCAACAACAAAAAGACACAGAAGTGTTGTAAAGAAAGAAGAAAGATAAAATATTGAAAACAATGAGAGTAGCGAAAGGAGGAGCACATAGATCTTGGGAAACAATTCTCCTAGCCCCCTGCCAAAAATAAAGTTACTTAGGCTCACATAACTATCTGGCTCTCAGAACCACCCAAACTTTATTATGTAAATCCATTACCCATTTCGTGAATTTTGAGTTACAAAAAGTATATTCTATATCATGAAAACATAGAAAAGGGCCTGGATAAAGTTCAACAATTAGATGATCAACAAGTTTCTAGATACAAACATTTGAGAATCTTCCGAACACTCAAGAAGCCTCAACAGGGGTGTCGGGTTTCCCACCCCATTCTGTCCATGAGCCATCATAAACAGCAACATCGTTCTTCCCAAGTCGATGCAAACCCTGAAAAAGAAAAGGTGTTGTGGTTATTACCATATTCTCCATGCCGAAGTAGCAGTGCATGAGTCACATATTCTTTTAAATTCCTTACTACATGAAATATATGTTTTGCAGAGATTTATGTAACACTCAGTTGGTTTATTACTTCTATTTTGATAAACATAAGCACTCTTTGGAAAAGGCAGCATCCACAACAATTGTCTAGCATCACTATGATATAAGCGTCAAAGGGAAAGAGAAAATTACCAATGCGAGAACACAAGCAGTTACGCCTGTACCACAAGATGTCACAATGGGTTGATCCAATGAGATGCCTGTTAAAATGAGAAACAAAAAAAACCTGATAAGTTTATATGATCTAGGTAAGGCTGCATGTATAGATGGGCACTCCACATTTGTATCTGGAACCTAAACAGGAATTTCAGGATCTGGACATTTCAAAAGGCACAAGTCCATAATATCAGTTCTGGGGAATTTGAGACTTTGAAACCCATTAGTTGGGTATGTTAGGCTGGCAAGTAAATAAGTCACCTACATAACTCAGTTCTAAGGTCTACGGAAGAGTAAATCCTTTTCAAATGAATCATACATAGGCCCTATTCTTTTGGGCTGAACTGAATTGAAGTAAACTTGTGAGAGGATAGTAGAACCTGAACTCAGCTGAACTGAAACTGTACCCAAAACAACAGCGCCATAGTCAAGACCATTCATCCCTTAACAGTGAACATACAAAAGAAGGAAGCACCACACCCATCATCCACACGTGGCAAAAGAATTGAAGTGATGGGTTCCAGTGAATTTCTTATTGAACATTGCTTGTGATTTTGACAAAACAAAATTATCCCCGTTGAACATAACTATCCATAACTCAAGTAAATTGTAATTTCCAATTATACATACGCATTATGATTTAAGATCAAAACCATGAATTCGTATGAATGTGTGGATTCCTAATCATACTAAGAGAAGGGGCAAGGAAGAGGTGAAAAAGAACAAACAATAGAGCAAGAACGGGGCTTAAATTTCAAATAAAAAGGAAGCCAACAGGTCAAGAACAAAAATTGCAATAATTGCTACTTAAGGAGCAAATTAAATAACAAAGATATGCAAGACAGCAAGTAGGAAACTACAGATCAAGGTGATCAAATTATCAATTACTCAAAAACAAAAGCAAAATACAGAATCACCTATTAAGTTGCGTGCAACACCAATCAGTGTCTCAACATCTCATTATGGAAAACGTAAGATCCATCTCATTCCATAGAATTGCAAGCTCAGAGATCATGAAACTGAAAAGGTTTTTTCAATGGGAAGGCCCCAACATTTTAAGGCCATATTCACATTTTCACTATTGACGTTTCACCTTATTTCTTAGATGTTATAGAGAAGACTACCAAAATCATATAGTCAATCCTACATTATAATAACGCCTCCTCTAACTGAGTCTACTAACAGAAAGGTTTCAAAATTCCAAGGAACGGAGCCACAAGAATCTTATTTATCATTTATAAGTTTGTTACATAGCTATAAAGTCTACAATCCACAGACCAAGGTGGCAACCAGAATATAAGCTTGGAATTAAGAGATGGTTCTCTACACAGTAAGGAGCATAACTAAGTTAATGTTGTTCAAGAATTTTATACCGCGACAACCAATGCCGTCTTGTCTTACTGAGCTAATAGATATCGCATTGGAGATCGCGAGGAATGCGATTTCTTCATTGCACCTTCAAGCTAAAGACTATTTCCAATAAACCAGAAGCTGATTCTTATTTCAAGTAACCTTAAACTGTACCACCAAGGATAGAGCTATGTTGGGGCCCGCCGTCCGAGGGAACAAGGCTCCGCAATTCAATTCGTAAAATTTGTTTCTACCATCTAATATCCCAACTCATCTAAGAATACGATGTATGGCCACTTATTGGAAAAATGATACAAAACTTATGAAGGTAACCAAGCCTCTATATAGACCTTAGCTCCAATAAAGAGGAAGGAATGACAAACATTTTTATTGTTTTTTTCTATTATTACTTATCACCAATTACGTATTTCCAGATCCATAGAACTGATATGCATACATTTCAAATGATTTTTTAAAATTATAGAATGAACTTGAAAACATTAGAAACATAGAATGATAAATGATAAGTTTGATCTCCACTGTTCGACCATTTTTTATATAATGAAAAAAAAGGATTTTATAGAACCTATTTTTTTGACCCCCTTTAAGGTGAAGTTCTAGTTTTGTCAGAGTATCACCCATACCATACGTCTAAACTCTGAACATGAAGTTCTCCCATAAGCAAAATCTGTTGGTCAACCCTTGAGAAAATGCATAAGATAAGAGCACTATCACCAGTTCACCACCCAGCACATATGTCGGTCATGTCTAGAGAGGTCTGAGTGTATTCAATCTTAACCCCCCCCCCTGCGGAGACCACAACTGAAGAGAGTGTAGAGTTACCAGGAAAACAAATATAGTATCTATCACCACAGGATTCACAATTACATCAAACATGTCCGATGGAAATTAACCTACAAGTACAGCACAAATATCATATGAATTTTCTTTTGCACTTAGCCTAAAGTTTGATGGTCATTGATCTTTCCTATATAATCATTCCTCTAACCTTCTATTTTTACATAGCACTCCGAAAACACCATGACATCCATTGCATTGACAAACTTCGCGCCCCCCCCCCCCACCCCCTCCCGTTCTTCCGATAGACATACAACACTCCTGCATATGTCCATAACAAGTTTTTTGGGTAAAAGATATTTTTCTGTCATCTAGGGAATCTAACTAATAGAGATTAGGTACTCCAATGATTATTGGAGTATAGCTATTCTGATACCAAATGATTAGTTCCTAAGTACTTAATGAGCATTTGCAAAATACTCCCTCCGTCCCAGAATAGGTTGAACACTTTCCTTTTATGTTTGTTCTTAATTAGTTTGAACACTTCCATTTTTGACATAGTCCCACTACAACTATATTATTTCTTTTACACTCTCCTTTGGCCTAAACTCTACCTTTATCAATAAAAAAGTTACCCAACCTTCTCCCTCCTCCAATAAAAAATACTCCACCAACTCCTATCACATCTACGTTTTTTAATTATATAACATTTGATAACGACACTACAACTTATCACCTTAAACTACGTGCCCCAACAAGTGTTCAGATCTTTTTGGGACAAAAGGAGTATACTTGAAAGCAATAGTTAGGTGCCTTTAGTAACATCAAAAGAAGCTTATGTGACGAGTTTCACAAAAATACAAAGAGAAAAGGAAAAAATAACAACCTTCCTGCTCAAATTTTTCCTTCAGCTCATCTCCTAATAAAAGGGTTCCTGATGAATCCAACACCTGTAAAAGATAAAGAAAAGGCTCAAGTCTGCTTTGAAGTATAAAGACAGTCCTAATAGACATAAAGGTCTTGTCAGCCAAATGAACAATACTCTTTATTTAACTGTAGCCATGTCATATGCAACCAAGAGTTCCATATTTGTAAGTTTATGACCAGAGATATTGCACCTTGGGGAATGGAACACACTTGCTTCCTGGCACATGACCACTCCTTATCCCCTTTCGTGGTTCAGGTGCAGTTCCATCAAACCTGCAGTAAACAAAACAGCTGTCAACCCCATGCGTACAATGATGAATATCTTGTTCGAACCAAGGACAATGTACACCACCATAAACAGATATCTTCATCAAATTAAGGACAATGTTCACCACCATAACATGCGGGCTTAAACTAAAGAACAAAGTATGAAGTTGAAATTTTTCACTAACTGTGCTAATAGCCAGAACAACAGTGAATATTACAGGTCTAGCCATTCCCTTCGTTTTCCTAAGTTCTATACAAATACTAGTCTGTGGACTTACATTGAAGAGCACACTTGCTTCCTGGACATGACTCTCAAGCTCTCTCTCCCTCCCTCGCCCATCTCTCTCTCTCCCCTTGCTCTCTCCCTCCCTCCCTCTCTCTCCCTCTCTCTCTCCTTCCCTCTCCAACCTCCCCCCCTCTTCTCTCTCTCTCTCCCCTCCCTCCCCCCCTCCACCCTTCTCTACCTCTCTTTCTCTCCCTCCCTCCCCCCTCCACCCTTCTCTACCCCTCTCTCTCTCCAACCTCCCCCCCCTCCACCCTTCTCCCTCTCTCTCTCCCCTCTCTCTCTCCCTCCCTCTCCCCTTCTCCCTCTCTCCCTCTCCCTCCCTCTCCCCTTCTCCCTCTCCCTCCCTCTCCCTCTCTCCCTCCCTCCCTCCCTCCCTCCCTCCCCCCTCTCTCTCTCTCTCTCCCTCCCTCCCTCCCTCCCTCCCCCCTCCCCCTCTCCCTCTCTCCCCCTCCCCCTCCCCCTCTCTCTCCCCCTCCCCCTATGTGGTGTTGGGTGATAACCATGGTGGTGCAGCAGACTGGCAGCATTGGGAAAAGTGTGGTGGTTACGATGTGGCTTGGGCAGAGGATGCAAAAAGAAAGAGATAATTTCGTGAAGGTGATTAGTGTTTTAATGTTTATAGTGCTTCCTCTGTTTTCTAATAGTTGACAACTTGGCAACTTTTTACAGTTTAATACAAACTTTTGTTATGTAAATGACCAATTAATCATTTATTGATCTATACACTCTTGAAATAAAATGTTTCAAGTTGACAACAAACTCCAAGGTGTGCATGAAAGCCAAAACTGCATAAAGTGATGGGTGATAATGATCATACTTCCTAGTATATAAGCCACTAGCAAAACAAAGACAACAATCGAACAGTATAGGATACCTCGCCTTTGATCGTGCATCGACAAGCTGATATGTCTTCTGCTCAATATTATTCCTCACCTGAGAACCGGTCAACATTTTAGCAATTAAATTTTACATACAAAAATATAAGAAAATAAAAACAAACAAGAAAAAAACTACAAACAAAAGGCACCTTATAGGACATAAGACCTATAAAACTTCGTATTCTAATAATTCAAGGTCAAGGTATGTTCAACAGCATAATCAGCATAATAAACAAGGAAAATGAGATGCCCTGTTCTCCCCCAACTGACTTCAGATTACAATTTCCAGAGCTGAATAGTCTGTAAAAAAATGACAGCTATTTTTTTTCAGGGGCATGCTATTTTAAATGCTTAACTCAGCAAGACATGGTTTATGGAAACTACATAGGCTGATTGCATTACAATTTCCCTTTTCCTTACATATAAGGATTAGATGAACTGCCTTCTTCAAGAAACTAATCAACTCCATGAATATTTCTCAGCAAGCGAGAAATAAAGTATAGTTATTTCGGAGATCTGAAAAAAGTTATCCTTGAGATAACGGTCGCCTCCAAAGAATTCGAGCAACACAAAATTGTTGGTACTGTCATCTAAGAGCAACATACATGCAACTTAGCTAAACAACAATAACATCTGTACGTATGCAGCATCACCTGATCAAGCGTCCACACAAGATGAGGCTGGAATGCAGTCTGAAATGTGATTGGCCCAGCCTGAGGAAACACATGAAATGAGGTGAAAGGTTCACTAAAGTTCTTGAAAGGAAAGCATTTCTTTATAGAAGTGGAAATTCGAGACACAGAATTTGTTACCAAAAAAGAACGAACTAGCAGTACAACATGTGGTGACTACTACACCATCTTTTGAAAAAAAAATACATTTGGAAACAAAACAGAACCAAGTACCTGTTGTCCTTGATAAACTTTTTCAATGGCCTCACTGGCAGCACTAGCTTTTAGAATAGCATCGCTAGAAGCACTTGATTCCACATCATATCCTGATGCACGCCATCTAGGCAGACCTCCATCCAACACCCAAATTCTGTCATGCCCAAATACTCGAAACATCCTTCAAATTTCAATAAGCATAGATCAATACTTGCCATACAGAATTCAGCAATAAATAAGCTTCCCGCATACAAAGTCCATTGCTCACCACCAAACACGAGCTGCACTAAATATACCCTTTCCATCATAGACGACAACTCCATCTTTATTTTCTATGCCAAGTGCTGAAACAGCAGCCGCAAAAAGCTTCTTCAGAAGGCAACATGTGTGGCAGCTGAGGCAATTTAAGATTTCATCAATACTCAAAAGGGTATCCAATCATATTCAGCAACAATGACAAAGCTTCAAAAGCAATTCTAATGGTTAAGAAGTTCGCCCATGGACAAGTAAACGCACACAGAAAACAGTTTCAGCTCAGCAGTAATTACCTAGTTATGATACGATAATTTCAGCTACCATTATGTTAAAGAAGGTGCAACATATTCTAAGGCACCAATTCAACAGCATCATTTCTTGTTCCTCGTATTATTAGGTAAATCAACCAAAACGGTATAAACCTTAACAGCTTTTTGCCACATTGGTACAGAAGTTGTCAATGGTGACAAATGAGTACAAAACATAGCTTCATGTGACATATGAGTACAAAATTTAGTAACATGCGATATTTTATTTTTTTTTATGTTGCAATAGTTAAGTGTTGCACACATGTATTTATCTATTTTTGTCCATTAATTATGATCAAGATCTTGTACCTTTCTATATGTCTAGGTAGTTAAGTTTGTAAATTTAAAATTATTTTTCCTTTAACTAATTGGGGGTTTTTTCACTCTGTCGTTCTATTTGCCTTCTCTCTCTCTTGTAAACCATGATTCCTCTTCTTTTTGCTTCTTTAATCTTAATATTGATGTGTTGTGTGAAGATCTTGCCACAGATTCTGACACAAATCGTATTTTTTGCTTCTTTTAGGTCTCTCCCTATTTGAAACTCTAGCCCAATTGGCCAATTCCCTCGATTGCCGCATATAAAAATTTGTAATTTTGCTTCTCTCGGTTCTCTCCCTGTTCAAAGCTCTAGCCCATTTCCCTCGTTCGCCTCAAATACAAATTACAGAAGTTGACTAATCCTTACTTGTTAATCTTCTCATGAACTAATCCTTGATATTAGTTCACTTCATATAATCATTCTTTAAGTGTGATAACAAGCCTAGTAAGGTACCAGTTACGACTATCTACCAACCAAGTGGACCAGAAGGGAGCAAAAGAAATTAATGTAGAGACTCATCATGTACTCTTGGAGGCAAAACTATAGCATTTTAGGACTGCCAGAAGGGAACTTTTCCAATGGCAGGTCTGGTTGATAGAAAACTCATATATGCACAAGAGATAATAATGATAATAATAAGAATGTAATTTATGTACATGTTTTGTCACCATTTGGCTCACACCAGCACTGCAATACTGGTCTCTTAACAAAGATGAATCATATTGGTGATCACAATGCTTTGAATTAACAGCTGATACACAACATACCAATCTTTATGTACATGTTTTTTAGCCAAATCATTCTATGTCTCCCAAGCCACACAAGAAAGCTAGGAATAGTATCCAATATAAAGCTGATAAAGGGTCAAATGGGCCGTTAAATGACCTATGCATTCAATACAACTGACACAAAAGTCAAATCAGCTCAACCACAAACTTTTATCCAGCGCCATGGAAAAGTATCTTTAAGCCATGCATAAATACTACCATGACCATGATACGAACTTTAATTTTAAAACCTTGGCATATCCGAATATTTAATCGCAATCTCTCCTACAATAAATGATTGTACTGTACCACTTGAAGTCATTTTGAGTGTCTTTTGTATAGTTCCGTGATTACACCCCCTTAAAACTTAATCATCTATACTTCTTAGAACATGTCTAAACTTTAAAAAAGAACTTATTGTGATTGAGAATAGATCTTAGGTAGCCCTTACTAAAACTACTTGGAAATAAATTTCCTAATATTGTGACTTATTGGTCAAATTTCAACAGCTTTAACCGTATTTATCTATTAATCTAACAAAAAAATCATCTTTTGAAACCTTAAATAAGATTCAATCTATAAACTTAATCTAACAACATTAAAATGTTAATTACTACATAATTGAATATATTAATGCTCAGTGTGTGTCTTGAAGACCGTGTAAGTAAATTGTGTAATTCATTTTGAGTCAGAGGGAGTATCTTTTTAAGGTGACAAGAACATAGCCTTCATCTCCTTCCAGATCTACTCTGTGAATGGAAGAGTTAGACAGCCGTCGAGTAAAAGAGCTCAAAAAAACATCATTTTCATTGAAGCTTGGTGGTCTTTATGACACATGTACCTCGCAAAAATTAATCTTCCATGTTTGTAAACCTCCGACATTTGTAATCCAACTAGATTTAAGAAAATTCAAAAACTTGACATAAAAGAAAACTCTCTTCAATCAAAGACATACTTCCATGATGTCACACAACTTTTATATACACTAAATAAAATACTATGGTATATATATTCCTTAACAAATCTTCCTATCAGCATAAAAGATTTCACACCAATCAATATGCTGCCAAAAATTATCTTCATATCTTCAAATCTTAGATCCTCGATCCATCTTGAAATCAGTCGCATTTCTAAGTCTTGATCATCCACTTCTACCGTCTACTACAGTCTCCAAATTTTTCATTCCCACAGAAAATCTCACAATCCATCACCTTCAAAATTTATGCCTTCTTACCATAACAAAACTATTCAATAAGTAAAGTAATTGATACACTGTGAACTCGTTCATAAAACTAAAGTAATCGCGTCATCTTGGCCTCTTGCTTCGTATGATCAATTACATATCACACTTTATAAGATCTACAAGCAAATGGGATCTACCAAACTTCTACAACATCATCAAGACAAATTCATCATAGTTATTTTCTTATAATTTTCATCCAACAATCTTCAAACAATTTACTTGTGTAGTTGTGTAACCTTCATCAATACCATACCTTAACTTCGGACCAAACCAATCTTTAATAATATAAGCAATTGCAATAGCTAATATGCACAATATAAAAATAAGAGCACCATGATATATGCAGTCTGGCCTCCCACTTGATCTACATCCACGCTCCAATAACCATCTTCTAATTTTAACAAAGATGACTAATAACCGATAACTGTACATAAAAAAATTACAATCTCTAGCTAATATATATATCTACCACTATCCACTATTTCAGTTTGTCTTTCTCATAAATCCAAGTTCATAAGCAAAACAATTGGAAAACCCTTCACCACAACAAGATCTTGCATTTTTTACTTCTCAATATTGCTGTGTGCCCAAGGCTCAGAGGCACTTGTACATAGAAATTCGCACATACCTCTTACATATATAAAAACCTCCCGCATATTCCGTCATCCTACTAGATTAAGGGAAGATTCACAACTTACAACTTATCATACAAGAAAAATCTCTCAATTGTCCTACTAAGTGCTTGTTTCGTTCATCATAGAAAGTAAAAAAATCCCATGAATTTTCAATACACATGAATTATATTCCTTCATTAAATTCATGGAAATTGGAAAGTGTTGTTTGGTTGTCTATAAGAAAAGTAAAATTTCCCATGAATGTCCACTTACCTAGGGGGGAGTAGGTAAGTTACTTCGCTGTTTTGTAGAAATTAGAAATTCATGGAGCTGCTACTTCCTTATTTTGCAAATTTTTTGTCAACCAAACAACAAACCCAGTTTACACTTCCTAGGAAATGGAAATTCCCAAGATTTCCTTTGCCAACCAAACAACCCGTAAATAAATATTACCCTAAATTCCCAAAACTTCTATCAGTAATAGTTATACTACCTCTGTTTTCTTTTAGTTGTAACATTTGATTATTTTAATACACTCACCAAAAAGTCATTTGTTGCAACTAAAAAAACAAGAGGAAGTATTATATAATAGATACTAATAAGTTTCTTCATATATCTGAACATGCCATTACTAGCTTAAAAATGTATATGTCCTCTGTTCCAAAAATACTTGCACCACAAAATAATTGATACATTACTCTTCCTGGTAAGGAGCTTCTCTTTATCTCCCCACTGGCTTTTTCCGACATTTCAAAGGATAAAGCTCATTAAATTGTATCTTGGGAACATTGCATGAATTCTCCATTATAGCAATGGACAGGCCAGGATCCTAGACTACACAGAAATTTGTTCACCCAATTTTAGATAATTAGTATTCCTTACTTCCTCTCCCTCTGGTTGAGCCAACAAAAAGTATTCTTTAACTAGAAAAGTAAATTGCTAATTTAACGGGGATGAGCACATCGGCAGAATAAACAAGGCTTAACAATGTACAAAATTCTTTCAGCAACAAATTGACATGGTATGAGATTCAGCAAGCTAATGAATACTGAGCAACTTTTAACCTATACACGAAATCTTACATTCGTAGTTCGATCTGCAATGCCGTCGACATCGAAGAAAAGAGCACCAGGAATATGCGCGACCTGTACAGTTGAGAAATTCATCCCCGTGAGAGATAAAACAATATTGTACTCCCTCCGGTCTTTATTAGTTTACCCGTTTCTTTTGCACGAGTTTTAGGAGAAATGATGTTGTGGGACATAGAAAGAAAGAGAAAAGATTAATTTATATTAAAGTTGAATGTGTGTGTAATGGAAAGTTAGTGGTCCCATTCCAAAAATAGGATCAAAAGAAATGGGTAAACTAATAAGGTACATCCCAAAAAGGAATGCGGGTAAACTAATAAAGACCCGGAGGGAGTATGTCATAAAGAGTGTTAACGTACTAACTACAAAGTCTCAATTCTCAAAAGTATCAATCAATCTTCATGTTACTATTGCCAAAACACCAGCTCACCTTGATCTGTACGACTAGTACAAAACCTCTAAAACTAATCCCTTAGGGAATTTTTCAAGTGATAAAAAGAAGTTGAATCAACAAGAGGCAAAATACTAAGGAGACATCAAAAAAATTGCCAATGATTTTACGACAAATAGATGATCAACCTGATACTCCTGGATTGGGTTCCTTTGCTCATCAGGCATGTACCAAGATGCATCCACCACCTGAAAATGAAAACATGACAACATAATAATTTAGAGGTTGCGGGTTTAAACAAGTGAGTTTAACAACTTTACGTCTTCATGAAGCTATATATCTGATAACCTAAATTCCAGCAACTTATTTTTTGATCTCTTATGCTATATTTTATCTTCCTAACTCCGTGCATCATCATATGTTGAGTCATTTTCTTTTACCATGAGGCAATGGCTCTATGGAATCATCTCAACCCATGCAAGGTTTTAGGAATATTCCTTACTTTGTAGCATGTCTAACTCACTACAAACAGCCATGATGATAACAAAACTTAGGCATTATGCTTCTTTCTTTTCACCTGAAATTCACCTATTGAACTCATTGAAAGTAATTTGAATTTATTATAGTTGTGAATTGAACTTGAGTTTCCCATATTTTGAGATTAACACTTTGTTTGGACACCAATATAGGAGGGAAAGGAAGGGGAGGGATAGAGGAGGAAGGGAGGGGAAAGATGAAGCTCCATTATCCCTCCAAATCTCTCCAATTTGGGAGCGATGATGTTTATTTAAGAGGGAGGGAAAATGAATCCTTCCTTCTCCCTCCTCCAATCCCTTATCCAAACAAGGGAACTTGCTCACCTCCCTTTCCCTTCCTTCCCTTTCTCCCCATTTCCTCCTATCTAAACAAAGTGTAATGGAGCTTATCTCCTAAACTTATTTGTTCTAAAACTAATTCTTTTAAGGATAAAAGAACAAAGCTTACTAAGGCTAAAGATCACAACCAGAACCGGAAGATACCTTTCTGCAGAAAGGATGAAAGAAACTATCTTGTTGTGTTAATTAAAATGTTACCCGTTACCATTATGCATAAAGGAGGAAAGAAACTATCTGGTTATGTTAATTGAAATGTTAGGCGACCTTTCTCTCCTCCTTTTATGAAACAAGCCAACACATGCAAGGTACAAATTCATGTCAACCATCTAGCAAATCAATACCGAATCACAATTGCACTTTGAATGACATTCAAATAAGTCCAAAAACAAATGATAAATGCTTCCAAGTCCTTGCAAATCCTGACTTAGGAGAAGCTTTCACAGCTCAAAATTTCCCTAAACTAATGCATATTGGAGAGAATAAATGTTTAAAAGGCTATACCAAGCTCATATGTCTATAAATGTTCCGCAATGAGCATGTACTATCGATTAAAAACTTACATACACTATGAAAATATCATCTCCCTAGTCCCTACCACAATTCGAGAAGATATAGTAATATCTAATATTTAAATATTCAGACAACCACAGCAGGTACCTTTATGCCTGGTTGCCTGAGATTAGCATGAAGCCACTCGATAGAAACCACGGGTTCACTTGTAGACATGGCCTGTGTACAATAAGATTTCACGGCAGAGTTCGTCCACGGCACTACGCAACGAACCCAACAAGTTCTCCGAACCAAATTCCAGCAATCTAACTCCTTAGACCTCAAACCAAAAGCCCTTGACTGCAAGAATAACAGCAACTATGTTCAAGCTACTCAAAGAACAGAAAACCCAGAAATTGAATTGAAAATTTACCAGCATAACTCACCAAATTTCAAAACAATTCATGATTGCACTACCCAAAAACACTGATCCTTTATTTCAAAAAAAAAAAAGAAGAGGACTTCACACGTTCTTCTGAGATTAAAATTGGTACTTTTACTGACAATTAAAAAAAACAGAATTGAAAGTGACAAATCAACAATTTACAGAAAAAATGAAAATAACCAAAGCAATCAATGAATTACATTAAAGATAAAAGGAAAAATAATGAAAGGGTACATTAGATTTTAAAAGAAAAGCAGAAAGCTTACATGGAAGAATTGAGGTTTAAGGAAAAGAGAGCGGGAAGAAGAATGGAGGAAGCGATTACTGAAGAAGGTTCTGGAGAAAAGGGCAGAAGCCATTTATTGGTGAAACTGTAAACCAAGCATATGCGCAAAACTGAAGATTGTTAAGGGTGGAGAATGACACTTTGCAGGAGCAGTGCTACTTCGGTCTTCGGTAGTAGCAAACTAGCAATAAGACCCGACTCAGGCGAGCGGATGAAAGTCCAGATTGCAGTTACCGCTTCAGTTGAAACTTCTCTTTTTTTTTTGACGTGAGATAAGCTTAATAAAGACTGGAAGGTAAAATTAGTTTATAGTTTGCACAAGTTTAAATAAGTTATTAGATTTAGATACCTTTTGATAGGTTTCGACAAGTTTTGATAGGTTTCGACAAGTTTTGATAGGTTTCGAAATACGCAAATTGTTATATGTGGCCGGCCATATGTATAACTAGCAATTTATGCAAGCGATACGTGCGTGAACTTGAAAGAAAGATTCTAGATATTTTGGGCAGACATTCTAGACATAGTTATTTTTGTTAAATTTTGTTGGTTAAGTCTGTGTCACTTAAGTCACTCACCCGTCTTATTTATTTATTAGCCTTCTATGTATACGACGCGCGTCAGGTTCTTGGGTGCCTGTTTCTTAAATTTCATCTAAATATAATTTTGAAAGTGTAATTTATAATCATTATAGTATAAACTAATGTAATTTATAAAGTGTTTAGAAATTGTGATGAACATTTAGATGTAAAGTCTTGTAATCAAATTAAATTTATAAAAGTTTTCTTTTTTATTGAGTAACCATTTTTTCATTATGTCAAGTTACTTTGTTATTGCTTATTTAGTTTATTATTGGAATTTTAATGAGACACCAATATACACCATGACCCTATCTTTAGATTAGGAAAGGATATAATTGTAGAAAATATGAACATGTAATTATATATTTAGCTAGGACAAAAAGAACTTTTCATGGGGGACACCATAGCCCCCTAGCTTATATAATAGAGATGTATACATGTGGTCGGCCAATATAAGAAGCCCAGCGTGCATTTAGTAGGCTTAGGCCTCAGCGCATCAGTTTTCATTAAACTACCCATATTCAAGCCCAGTGTGCGTATAAGCCCACGCATCATTTTTACCTTCACCACAAAGAGTCAAAAACAATGCTCAATAGTATATGCCCACAATTGAACTGCAAGTCTGCCACACAGCATTGAACACAAAACAAAAGGCAGAAGTACATCATGACAATAATCATCTTCACCTAATCGTATAAATGGTATAAAAAGAAAATGGTACTGGTACACCTAAATCAGTTCAATTCATGAATTATTGTTCTGCCTGATTAAACTAAAATAATATAATGCTGCTCCAACCTTTTTTTTCCATTCCTATTTTTGACATGATATGAAGTGAACATATATAATGCTGAGTGTTATAGTAAATTATATTCTCTGAGACTTGCAGCGAAGAAATTGATTAGAATCAATTCAATAATAGAATGAGAGAATTATCAGCTGGATAATAATCAATTCAGTACAATATTGAATTTTCTCATCCTATTGACCATGTTAATGTATTCCTTTTTTCTTTAGTGCAGGTTACAAGGCCAGTAGCATTTCCTTGCTATGGTGTGTTAGAGAAGGAGAAATATGATTGTAATAATGGCTGCACATTTAATAGACTACCTATGTTTGGTTAAGTGTTTCTAAACATGGATTTTAAAACAAAATCGTATGTTATGTAAAAGGCTGACCCATGAGGGATTTTTAACTTGTTGTTCCCGGAGATTTGGTGCCATGAGGTGTGATAAAAATCATGCTGGTACATTGGTTATAGACCTTTATATCACTGCATATCCTATTCCAGAAGTGAGACTGGTGCACTTATTTTTGTCAGATCTGAGTGAAGTGAGCAATGAGCATAGTGAGGCTGGTGCACCTATGTTAGTGATTAATCCATTACATTGAATGCTGCTATGCAACTATATGAGATAGTTTAAATTTGATGATCTTCTCTTCCTCTGCTATCTCCATTCGATTTTATTTAGGTCCTAGATTCAAAGATAAAATATTACTAATGTATATGTTTTGACCACAACAGGCACAAAAGAAAATGGTACTGGTACACCTAAATCAGTTCTCTTCAAGTTGATAACGCAGAGTCAATGCAATAACTTCTTTAGCTCAGTTTTGAACGCACCAAATAATAAAGCTTGATAATGCAAGTAAGATACATCGATCTTTACATACTTGAACATAAGCGTCATATGTAGTTGGAGATGCAGTTATCATCTTTACATTGTCATTCCAACCAAAGTCGGATCTTCCCCGCACTTGAGAAAGAATTCCCCAACTACTTCTCACTGTCCTCATATGATTCTCAACATGGTCAGCAGTACATGTGGTGTGAAACTTTTCAGAAATCATCTTTGCAGCAGCTATAAAGGAGTTGGTCCTGAAAGTGTTATTTGGCCGCTTTCCTTTCTTCACTTCTTCCGCAAGAAATCCCGATAACTCCTTGGACATTGGTTTTGTCCAACGAAAATTAGCTTTCTTCTCTTCCTTCACCTGAATAAACATTTCGAGAAATTTCTCAACATTATATTAAAAGTTCGCAATTAATGACACAACAAAACAGTTGGAACAAGATAAGCACTGAACAACAGAGAAATAACCATTAGTGAAACAAGGATGCTTCCCTTTCTGAAATAATAAATATACATAACTATTGAGGGACTATAATAACTCTCACCTGGTCACAAGACGAGAAGGGCTGACAGAAGCCTTTAACATGTAGACAAACTTCAGAGAGATCCTCATGAGAAGATCAATTACTTTCTTCAACTACCTCAAAGATTTGTGTCACAAGAACATGATCACTCCCAGCACCACAGAGTGACCAGAACTAATACACAGCAATTCAGTAGTATAGGTTCTCTTCCATAGTTCCAAGAACTGATTTTATTGATTAATCTTGCATCTTAAGTGCTATAATACAAATACATCTTTTTCCAAAAATACTCAAGATAAATTCGTCGCCAACAAATGATGCGACTTGTATAGCAGATGTCCTGATCCCTCTACAAATTTTAGTCTCTTAAAGCAAGGTTTCCTTCGAAAAGAAAAAGGTAGAAACACCTTGCTCAACTGCAGCAAGTTACTTGCAGAGTAGGAGCGAAGTGTAAAAACATAGTTGCAATATGGAGAACAAAGTAGACACGAACAAAGAAATATTATTCACAATCGAACCGGAATTCACAAGTTATCGGCGAGAATTTAACTAAATCAAATGAGAATTTACAAAAAGAGGGCAATAGCAAAATTCACAAGTTATCTTTAACTTAATCGTAGAACTTTCATATTCATTATAAATGTTGACCCTACTAGACAAGTATAATACTCATGTTGCCTTTTGTAATAGTAAGAATGAGCAAAAACAGTACTAATAAAATTTTAATTAGTTTGACGCTTTTTATATGCATTCGACATAGCCAATGCTATGGCATCTCGCTTTTTCACACACTCTTTGGTTTCTTCACGCACTTCCTTCCGAGTAAGCGATGTTCTTGTGTCTTGTGATGCAATCTCTAAGTCCGCCTCTCTTGTAATTCCATCATTTGGATCTACCCCCCTCAGGTAGTTATGTATTACACAACAAGCAAAAACCACATCCACTTGGGTTTCATATGACCAAAAAGGCTCTGCATCCAAGACACGAATCTCTTTTTTAAAACTCCAAACGCTACACATTCTCAGCGAAGAATGGCGAAGATTGAATAATTCTCATTCATTTTCGGGAGGGTTGTTGGCATATTCTTTCAAGTGGTAACGAACACGTCTAAATGGAGGCATAAAACCTTTACGGTCCGCATACCCAGCGTCGGTAAGATAGTATTTCCCTACATCCGTAAATTATCATCAATAATTTATTCAATTCAAGTGAACTTTAGACCATTACTATCAATAAGAGAATATATTACCTTCAGGAACGTTAAACCCCTTTTTAAGTGCATCACCCAAAACCCTTGAATCGTGAGTGGAACCCTCCCAACCAGCAAGGACATACATGAACTTTAGATCAAAATCAACAGTTGCGTTGTCTTATCCTTTCTTCCCCGAAATCTCTCTTGCATCTCAAGAGGAACAGATGCACGTACATGGGTCCCATCTATAGCTCCTATGAAGTCTTCAAACCAAGGAAAAAATCTAGGATTGTTCTGAATTTCTGGTTGCAGATCATTTCCTGGTGGTTTCATGACATATGGGTACAATCGAAGGATTGCTTGGAGCACAATATGGAAGTAGCAATGTATAGTCCACGTAGATCGAAAAAATCTTCCCCCAACATCCCGAAATCTTACATTATGACCCAACACGTATAAAAAAAGTAGTACTTGCTCCTTGACGCTCATTTGCTTGCTTTCCGACAAAAGTCCATTTTCAACTAAAATATTACACAAGCTAAAAAAAGCACTAGGTCTCATACAAATCTGCCCAAGACAATGACTATCACCACAATATAAAACTCTATCGATATTAGCCTCCCTCAAGCTATCCCTATTAACATAAGGTTGCCTAATTATTTTAGGTTTTCTAGTCCTAGATTTATTTACTTTAAGAAAAGCAAGGACATATGAAATAATGGCAGCAACAACACCTATGATCATGCCTTTACGGATTATCTACAGATATTTGAAAAAACAAAAATAAAATCATGGAAATTAGTTCCTGAATACAGAGAACATATAACAAATTATTATTGGGCAAAACAGATTATTACCTGAGACTTTTGAACATCGTTCGACTCCATTGTAGTTTCCTAACTTAAGACAAACCACAAAGAAAAGTCAGCAACTGAGGTAACATGAAGACAAACAATAGAGCTTGCATTGGAAACTTACCCTAAAATGAAAAAAAAAACACCTCCACTAAACACAATGACTACACACATTCATCCCTCTTGTCATAGTCAAGCAGCCATATGAAGTATTCTTTAATTTTCAAGTGTAATAGCCCAGATAGGATGTTCATTTCTAAAATTGATGAGTTCCTGATATGATTGCGGAAGCTTAATGTACGATTTGTTTTTGGTGTTTTATAATTATGAAAGAAAATAAAAAGATAGGCTCTTGTTCCCTCGAGAACTAGAGGATCTCTCACTAACCTCGACTAGGAGATGCACACAAACCACGATTTGTATGTTCTTGGTACGACAACCAAATATTCAATGCAACACATCATTCGAATAACTCAAACAATTCATTCAACTCTCTCTCTTTTTTATTGATTAGGCGTGCCTATTTATAATAAGAGCAGCAAGAAAACCTTGCTCTCCAATGCATTACATCACACGGTCAACTAGTAATAATTTTAGGAAAGTTTCCCCTAAACATAAGCCTATAATCTAGCTTGAATTTAAGGAAACAATAGCTTTAAGGAAAGACATGCAACACTTTCCTTAAATACCAAAAACCACACGGCAGCTTAGGGCATTCCCTTTTCACGCCTCATACAACTCAATGACCAAGAGAACTTTCCTAAAATACAGCCATGACAAAAGACCTTCTAATGCACCGAATTTACTAGGTATTCGGATTTATTAAAACTAAATAACTCAACTAACTTAACTAACATAACAATAAATGACATATTTTTGGTTACATGAAAAACCTTCACTTTAAGAGTAAAGTAAAACCATGCAACAACCTAATAAAGCAAATAAGATAGTTGATGAAGTAATCTTTGCACGTGCCATGCATCATACTCCCCTTCTTCAAAGAAACTTGACCTCAAGTTTGATCAGCAAAACAGTTCAAGAAATCATCCATATGAATCGAACGAACTTTAACAAGATCACCAACGACAATAGATTAAAGATTTAGCAATGATTCATGCGACCATAAACAAACAACTCAATGTCTCTAGAACTTGCCTTCTTATGAAAAAGATTAAATCTTTTCTACAAAATCAAATCTTTATAAACATGACATGAAAAAGATCCATTATTTTCCTCTTCTTGAGCATCATCAACAAGAATCAAATCTTTATCATCATGGAAAACTGTAAAAATCAAATCTTCATCGTTGGAACAAGATAAAGTTTCAATCTTTTCGTCATCTTGAACAATGAAAACCAAATCTGAAATTTCTTCCTCTATAGTGCAAGGAACATCTTCAAGATAACTATTAAGCTTTTCATCCAAATATTGATTCGAGTCATACATCAAATCCCACTTTGGTTGTAGTCGTAGTGATAATTCCTCAATAATTTCATCAGTTGTTAACTCATCATAAGAATAGAAACGACAATTCATAGTTGGTTTAATATAATACAGAAACTGTCCAGAAATCTTCAATAAAAGTTCGAGATTTAAAACCTAAGTAAAACACCTAGAAATTTCATGAAACTTTGTTACAACATAGCCCTATATGTCTGGAACACTCGACCAAAATTTCATCAATAAATACCCAACCAATTGTTTGCAGATTCAATTATACCAAAACTGGTCCAGATTTACCCGGTTTTTGACCAATTCAAAAGATCAGTCTCGAATATATATCAAAACAACTTCAAATATTACTAAATTTTAGGACAATAAAGTAGACAAATAGTAGTCCAGTTTAGAATCAAGAATCACCCAAAAATTTGATCGGAGGTGGGATAACGAGTCGTTTAAATTTACCTTAAAAATCTGTTTATTGCGGGCGATTTTCTTCTTCGTTCTTTCTTCTTCTCCAAGAACGTCTAAGTACCAAGGGGACTTAGATTCCTTTGCTCTGATACCAACTGATATGATTGCGGAAGCTTAATGTACGATTTGTTTTTGGTGTTTTATAGTTATGAACGAAAATAAAAAGATAGGCTCTTGTTCCCTCGAGAACTAGAGGATCTCTCACTAACCTCGACTAGGAGATGCACACAAACCACGATTTGTATGTTCTTGGTACGACGACCAAATATTCAATGCAACACAGCGTTCGAATAACTCAAATAATTCATTCAACTCTCTCTCTTTTTTATTGATTAGGCGTGCCTATTTATAATAAGAGCATCAAGAAAGTCTTGCTCTCCAAAACATTACATCACACGGCCAACTAGCAATAATTTTAGGAAAGTTTCCCCTAAACCTAAGCCTAGAATCTAGCTTGAATTTAAGGAAACAATAGCTTTAAGGAAAGTGATGCAACACTTTCCTTAAATATCAAAAACCACACGGCAGCTTAGGGCATTCCCTTTTCACGCCTCATACAACTCAATGACCATGAGAACTTTCCTAAAATACAGCCATGACAAAATACCTTCTAATGCACCGAATTTCACTAAGTATTCGGATTTATTAAAACTAAACAACTCAACTAACTTAACTAATAACATAACAACAAATGACATATTTTTGGTTACATGAAAAACCTTCACTTTAAGAGTAAAGTAAAACCATGCAACAACCTAATAAAGCAAATAAGATAGTTGATGAAGTAATCTTTGCACGTGCCATGCATTAGTTCCGCAAGTGGGTAAGTTTCCTAGTTCATCAGAAAAGGTAAGACCTAACTGAATCAATTTCAACATGTCAACATTATCCTTGAGAGTTCTGTAATTAAAATCAGTGTTATTGTCAAAATCTCCAACAGCGCGAAGAACAATACCAGGAAACTCAGTATCCATAGCAACAAAAGGGTATGCATCCACTATATCACGAATTAGAGCAAATTCTTCCTCCAAATTTTCATTCCAAACCTCTCTAATGTGGACTGAATCACTCTTCATAACAACCGACATTTCAATCCAAACAACACCAACAACTAACAACAAGAACAACTATTAAAAGAACCATAATTGGACTCTAATTGCTAATGTTGTAGAGGTTGAATTTGAAATCAACCAGAACCAAATTGAACCTGAGTTGGAATTCTTGCAACAACAACCAACAAAAAACAACTAATCAAATAATCAAAACTATATCAAATAATCAAATAATCAAAACCCTAGAAATAATTGGACTTATTAACCTAAAGTAAATCAAACAAATTTGCAGCAAAAATACCCTAAAATAAACGAATTTCGTGCAAAAAGAACCATAAAAACAATCAAATATTTCAGCAAACAAACCCTAAAAGTAATCGAATGTTGCAGAAAAAATCCTAAACACCGAAATTTATAAGAGGAAAATAGAGACTGGAACAAATATGTACCAAATTCGACGAATTGAGAAGATGTATTGAGAGAATCTGCTTCAAAATGGCGTGAGATTTTCCAGATTTTCCAGTTTGATGAGAGAGCAAGTGTAGATGAGAGGGAGAGTTGAGTGTAGATGAGAGGGAGAGCTGAGAATAGATGAGAGAGAAAGTCATATGCTCCAAAATGTCGAGAGAAGGAAAACGTTTTCCTCCCAATTTTGGGGGAAAATGTTTTCATTATGGTGGAAAATCATTTTACACCCTTATTTTACAGCCCAATTTTCCAGCCCAAACCAAACAATGGAAAATGAGGAAAATAATTTTTAGTGAAAACCTTTTACGCCCTACCAAACGGAGCCTAAACATAAAAGGAAAAATAATGAAAGGGTACATTAGATTTTAAAAGAAAAGTAGGAAGCTTACATGGAAGGATTAAGGTTTAAGGAAAAGAGAGCGGGAAGAAGAATGGAGGAAGCGATTACTGAAGAAGGTTATGGAGAAAAGGGCAGAAGTCATTTATTGGTGAAATTGTAAACACAGCATATGCGCAAAACTGAAGATTGTTAAGGGTGGAGAATGACACTTTGCAGGAGCAGTGCTACTTCGGTAGTAGACTAGTAGCAAACTAGCAATAAGACCCGACTCAGGCGAGTGGATGAAGATCCAGATTGCAATTACCGCTTCAGTTGAAACTTCTTTTTTTTTTACGTGAGATAAGCGTACTAAAGGCTGGAAGGTAAAATTTGTTTAATGTTTGGACAAGTTTAAATAAGTTACTTCCTCCGTTTTTTTACATGTTACACTTTCCTTAAACGGAATAGTGCAAAATACATGTTACACTTTTTCTCTTCCCCAAAATGGAAAGGTTTATGCTGCAAAATTACCAATTTACCCTTACTTATAACAATTAACCAAAATTAAACCTACTTAATTTAACCTTATTATATACTCATCTAAATTAATTAAACCTCCTCTCTCTTCCAGCACCTCTCCCCCACCCACCCCAGCTGCCCAACCCCTTCCCCGACCCCCCGGATCCCCACCTCCCCACCCCCCGAAGCCCCCTCCCCCGCAGCCGCGCGAACCCCGTCCCCCCTCCCCCGAACCCCCGTCCCCCGCAGTCGTGCAACCCCCTCCCCCCTCCTTTGCGGTCGAGCAACCACCGAAATCCTCTCTCTCCCTGCCAATCGATTTCGCCGTCGCAAATGGCGTAGATGGCGTCACCTTTGGACTGCACTCACTTGAAATCCTCTCTCTCTGCGCGTTTTCAAACTTGCCCGGGGTTTTGCCCATATTTTTTTGGGGTTTTTCGAAAGGGGTGTAAGGAGGGTGGGGGTGGGGGTTGCGGAATCGAAGGGGGGGGGGGAGAGGGTGGGCGGATTCGAAGGAGGTGGGGGAAGGGGCTTCGGGATTCGAAGGGGGTGGGGGAGGGGTGGTGCTGGGATTCGAAGGGGTGGGGGACGGGGGCTGCGGGATTCGAAGGGGTGGGGGAGGGGCCTGCAGGCGGGGGTGGTGGGAGGGGGGTTTGCGTGGGTGGGGGGTTTGGTGGTCGCAGCGGTGGCTCACTGGTGATCCATTTGGTGGTGGTGTCTCACCTGGTGGTCACGGCGGTGGCTCACCGGGTGATCCATTTGGTGGTGGTGGCTCATTTGGTGGTCCCCACTCCCTTTAATCCCCCACCCCTTACTTTTGCTTAATCTTCAATTAAAATTTTGCCTAAGTAACCGTGTTTTTTCAAAAGTGTAACATGTAAAAAAAACAGAGGAAGTATCAGATTTAGATAAGTTTTGATAAGTTTTGATAGGTTTTGATAAGTTCTAAAAGATTCAAAATACGCAAATTTTTATATGTGGCCGGCCACATGTATAATCATACATGTGGTCGGCCCATATAAAAAGCCCTGCGCGGGTTTAGTTGGCTCAGCGCATCAGTTTTCATTAAACTACCCACATTCAAGCCCAGTGCACGTTTGATAAGCCCATCGCATCATTTTAACCACGTGCGCGGGATAACTATAATATTGGCCCTCTATTTCGTATGTTCATTCAACCGCCATTTTTGTGGTGTAATTATGATCCTTGTTGGTCGTTCAGGTTCATTAATTGCTTCCTTACTTTCGTTTCAAACGATTACCTCCATTAACTTCCATGTAATTTCTTCTTTGCTCACTGTAATTTGAAATTATCTATTATTCCTTTCTCTTTTGCGGCCTTTTTTTAAGTACGTCGTCTCATTTTCTCCATGGATTCTTCGTCTGAAAACATACAGAAATTGATGATTGCTGCTTGTGGAGGTGAAATCAGAGCAACTAAATTGATCGAGAAGGAATCATCAGGTACTTTTCTAGGTTTTTTTAATTTGCATTTTTTCGTTTTGATTAACCCTTGCTTTTTGTATGTGTTTTTAAAAATTCATGTGATTTTGTGCTGCGATATTCATGTTTTCTGTTTGATTTTGCATGTTTTTAGGTTTTTTTTTCATTCTTCAGTGTTTTTCGATTTTTTTTAGTTTCGTAACTCTTATTGCACTATCTAGTAACTCCTGTTGTTCCTCATAAGTAACCTCGTGTAATTTTGTGAAGTTTTCGTGTTGTTTATGTATTTTTGAAAGGTTCGTAAACCTAGATTATGAAATCATAACTCATTGTGAAGGTTAAGCTGCCATCTATTGTGAATAGGCCTTCGAGTACAATAATTGTGAAGGGTAAAGAGCCTTCATTGGCTGAAGTCTTTGGTAAACGAAGGACGGCCCACTGAAGAGGGCCAAATAATGTGTGCATGGATGGCTTCCCTACAACAAGTCCTAGTTGGTGTAGGCGTGTTTTTATTGCCTAAGCGGGATGAGCACGTATTTGACTACCTCATTGTAAAAGTTTTATTGAAAATATTTTAAAGTCGCCAACAAGTCTTTAAAGGAAGACTCATAGACCTAATTGGATATTCGGAAATCGTAGGGATAACTTAGGGACTTATCCAATGTAGATATGGTCAATGAACCAAAGATTGAGTTCGGGGGTGAGGGTACGAATATGATCAGGAATCAAATTTATACATTGATGGCTTCCACTTAATATCGATTCATGTCCATATTTATGCAATTATACAACCATATACACTAGTGGAAAAAAGTTCAACCGCTGCGGTCAAAACCGGGCTTACCGCTCCGGTTTTGGGCCGCATCGGTTGGACTCGCAACAGTCCCCAAATATTAACTGATCCGGTCTAGTTAATCCTTTACCGCTGCGGTTTTGACCCAAAACCGCAGCGGTTGACCACCCCAAAAACCAATTTTTTTTTTTTTTTTGCATTTTTTCATTATCAATCGATACAAAATCAATAGTATATATCAATACTCATTTTATTAAGCATATTATGCTTAATTGAAGCATGTACATAAAAATATGGATTTTTTGATGGGAATAATCCCACCTTCGAACGATCCTCCCAAAACAATCCCACCTTTCATAAATTTGGGAATAATCCCACCTTTAGGGTGTGTCTGTTTAAAATGGACCATTACCTGTTGGTAACCTGCAAATGTAGGTTTTCTCTTTTCTTCCTCCTCAACTTCTTCTCCTCCACAACTACCACCACCTAGCCACCCCACCCCTGCAGTCCCCACCCCTACTCCCACCCCCACCCCAACCCCACAAGAAACCCCGCCCCCACCCCCCGCCCCCACACCACCCCACCCCCGCCCCCCACCTTGCCCCACCCCACCCCACCCCACCCCCCCGCCCCCACCCGGTCCCCACCCCCCCGCACCCCCCCCCCCCCACCCTCCGCCGCAAACCCCCTCCCCCCCGCAAAACCCCTCCCCGCAAACGCCCCCCCCGCAAACCCCCCTCCCCGCAAATCCCCTTCCCCGCAAACCCGGTTATCCCGTAAAAATCCCACCCCTGCATGCAAACCACCCTCCACGCAAGCCCCCCCCCCGAACCCCCTCCCCTACAAATCCCCCTCCACCGCTCGCGCGGCGAACCCCCCCTCCCCGCTTCCCCGGCGAACCCCCTCTTCTTCTTCTTTCTCCCTACTCAGGAAATTCAAAAACAAATTCGTTCGGAGGAAAGGCGACGGGGGGAGGGGCGACGGGGACATGGGAGAAGGGGGTGGGGTGGGCGGTGGCTGCCTGCTTGCGGGGGGTGGGGTAGGGATTTACTGTGACTGGGGGTGGGAGAGGGTGGTGGGAGGGTTTTTTTTTAAAAAAACATAAAGGGTGGGTCATCACCTTTTGAACCGGTGACCAGTAAAAAGGCCCGTTTTTGACAAATGTCCCACAAAGGTGGGATTATTCCCAAATTTATGAAAGGTGGGACTGTTTTGGAGAGATCGGGCAAAGGTGGGATTATTCCCATCAAAAAATCCTAAAAATATTAACAATTATAAAAATATTGACAATTGGGATCATGAGAACCAGATTCACTTTGGTCTAGCTTTTCAGCTGCAGTAGACGGGATTGAATCCACTTCAAGTGAAGCAGCATATGCTCCTGCACTTTGCATAACAGCTTTGTCCCTGGACGAACGCAACCCACTGGTATGATTTGATGGAGCCAATTTCAATTCCAATGACCTATTCCTAAGTTTCCCATAAAAGTTATTGTCATGATGGAAAGACCCTGGTAGAGTTTCTTTGCTAAGGTCAAAGTTCTGTGATCCCCATAACGAAGACCGATTTTGGTGATAACTTATCCCATGCATCCTTTGACAGCATCCATCCAAGCCCAGGAAAGAAATCAAATCGATAAAGCACGTCTGCACAATAACACAGAGAAGATAGATGATCCATATCAGATCTAGGAATAGGTGTTAGAAATTAAATTAATATAATAAACAATTACGAAAGCTCTCATAGATTCCTATTACTTAACTGATGAATTAGAACATACTATGCACCATAATGATACAACATTCAGATCTATCATAAATGCAACAAAGATAAAGCCTTGCAATGCGTGACTTGATTCACATTTAAACAAGAATAAACATATTGCGCGAAAAGATAAAGTGGACCAGTTCTAAATCTAACGTAATAAATTGTTTTCATTCATCTTAAAAGCACAATAAGGAAGGAATCCACCTTATAAGCCTTGGGATGAGTGACTTGGATCTCACTAGTGATCTGCCAAAATTTTGACATTCCCTTGACTGTGGTAAATGTGTCATATAGTAGGCTTATAGTATAGCTACCCAAGTTTTGTATATTAATGGAAGTTAACATATCCATATACAATGCATCAATCTATTATAAGCATGAGAACTTCCAGACTCCAAAGGCTTAGGCAGAGCAGTATACAATACATGGGTACATCATTTTGAACCAGTAAGGAATTGAGGACTTACAAGGGTCATGCACAAACTGCTTCTGTCCATTATCATTCCAGGAGGAAACAGCCATGATTATACCTAATGTACCAAGCAACCATCACGACAAAAAAGCTTAGCACTGCTATAACAATTAGGCATGTCACTTGAAAGCTAAATTATATACCACCAATGCAACTAATTCAACATATGAGCACATTTTAGAATTTGGAAGGATTAATTACTCTTCAGATATGATGGCGGAAGGCGGTAAGTAATCACTTCTTTACTTCACAAATCACAGTTTTTGGCGTTGTTTGGTAACTGGCTTCCAGCCAGCTTTTGAATTAGTTTTTTATATGGTCAAACAGCCAAAAACACGTTCAATAGATGGTGGTTAAGTTGCCTAAAAGCCGGATATTCAGCACACAAAAAAAAAAAAAAAAGTAGCATCTATTACCACACCCATCTACCTTCATTCTCTTTATTTTTTCCTTCTATCTTAATGCATTTTTCAATCCAGGCACGCCCTAAAATTCTTTACTCCAAAGAGCCATTATATATGTGAAGAAGATTACTATCTGACTTTATAGTTATACATACCGTAAGCAAGCACAAAAAGTAGCATGAACATAAAAATATAACTCAAGGAGACACTACATGACCTAGCATCAAATGCAAACTGTAGATGGTATTATCATAAGATAAAAAAACTCTAAAGATACAACAACAATGCATCTTGGACTCTCGGTACACCAATAATGAATATCACCAAGTCTAGAATGAAGTATTCTCACCTGAAAATCCTTCAAGAGGACAGAACAGTGACGTTGATTCATAATGGTTGTGCTATACAACTCCCTGAGGGTATCAAGAGTTTTTTTGTCCACTTGAACTCCAAGTTGCACCTTCTCAAGCTTCTAAAGATTGGATCAAGACATGTTGACCATATGATGACAAAATAGAGTCAGCTTGTTATAAATTTGACTTTAAAGGCTTAAAAGAGCTCGGCACAATCAAGAAAAGTTAGAACTTAGTTAGTTGATGCTGGTCCCAAATCAAAGAACTTAACAAGAGCATCTTAATTTATAGTCACTGGCTGAAAATTAAGCTGTGACAAGTACTATACTTCAGGCCCTTGACATTCTTGTGGAGTCATAGTCATTTCTGCACTTTTAGTAGGTCAAATATTTCCATAACGGTCCCCCATACATTTTTTTCACCGTCCATGTATGTCGCACATTATTCTTAAATAAGTCAGTGCTTATCCTAAATGCTTCGGTAAGCATGGCTAAAAGATTAGTGAAAGAACTCAGTTTACCTGCTGAACTCCCTTCAGAATAGCTTCCATTGAATCAATGAGTTTTGTACGACCAGCAGGGTTCCCAATTGCATCTCCAAACTAGAGTTTGAAATACGTAAGCATTTAAAAACTTAGTCAGGAAAGCTGCTGGAGCAAACCATAAAATCAAGAAGCAGAAAAGAGCATCCTTTTCCTAAGCTCAATTTCCCAAATCCCAATCACATATTGAGAGTTGAGACTATCATCCATCATAAAATTATGTAGAATGACACTATGTTGTTTATATAAAAGCTTAATGGAATTCAAAAGCTTCATTTAAACAAGAAACAAAATCAATTTCTGGAAATTATAGCCAGCTACAATAAGCCATCACCAGAGCAGGATTCGGAGCAAATCAATATGCAAAAATGAAGCATTCTAAAGTACGGAGATACGAAGCAATTTCCAGGAGTGCAAAAAGTGTGTCATTGGATGTTTATGAAGCTTTCTGTCCCCCCCCAAAAAAAAACCCTATATGAATAAAGCATTTACTAGAATCAATTTGCACATTTTTCCACAGCAAACATTATCACTCAATTGAAGTTGATTACATGCCGATCATCAAAAAAATTGAAGCTCAATTAATCTAAAATAAAATAAAAATCCAAGAACAAAAATCCTAATCCCTAAAAAGGAAAGAGAGAAAATTTACATGTTGGGGCAAGGGATAGAGTTAACGGCGAATATTTCAATCTGTCTCTCTTCTTCAACTCTCGAATCCCGCCATTTCAGCAATTCCACTTACCACTCTCACTTCCTCGCTCTTCGCCTCTGAAATTGAGAAATTCTAGGGTCAATTCAAAGCAAAAGTTTTGAATAAGTAAATTAATCGGAAAAGTACCTCAAATTTACCAGAATTACACAGTGGTAGTGTACAACAGCATCAACAAAACTCGAAATCGAGAAACAAGATGATTAACAAAGAGAAAAGGGAGAAAAAAATTAACGATAACAGAAACCTAAATCGAGAATCGAAGGTTTAATCTGAAGCCATAATCATAGAAGTAACGAATCACATAGATTTCAAAGATTGAAAGAAGAATAATGAATGAGGCATAAATTAGAGGTGCGAACGTACCTAGAATTTCAAGATAGCAAACGAATTGGAGTGTAGTCGTGTACACTGGGATGACCTAATGTAATCTGGCGATGGGGGTTGATACTTGATACCTTCGTTATGTATTGTAGCGCAGCGCAGAAGGGAAGTGATGAGAGAGGAGAGGAATTTAGGGTTTGGGGGTGTAGTGGAGAAATGGAGCGCAGGAGGGAAGTGATGAGAGAATTGGGCCGAGGAATTTTAGCGTGCTGGGCCGAACGAAAATTCTGGCCCAAACATTTACTGATCCGGTTATGTGAACCGGATCAGTTAACAGAAAATCGGATCAGTTTTCTGTTAACTGATCCGGTTCACTAAGAACCGCAACGGTTTGTCATGCCCAATTTCCCACCCAAAATTTTGAGGATTTACCGATTTGGTTCTCTTAGGGACCGCAGCGGTTGTGTTGTGAGTTGTGACATATAGCGTTTTTTCCACTAGTGATAATATGTTAATGCAATGTACAAATTAATCTATGTTCGTTCCTTAATCACATAAAAGACTATTTTTTGGCGAGATGTTATTATGCAATCAAATTAATGGGAACCTAATCCAATTGTCCAGGTTATCTGAATTTAGCATTGGAACATTTATTTAGGTCTTTGATTAACAATAATAAACATGTATGGTACGGGGATGAAAGCATATACAACATTCATATGAATATATAATATTGAATTATAAAAGAAAGAGTTTTTTACAGGGATATACCAGGGTAATAAAGCATTTTGTGGGGATATACCTCACTAATTTTTTTTTGTGGGGATATACAACCTAAATTTAAGTTTTGTTAAAAGGTACCAAAAATACTATTTCTGACGAGAAAGTCAAATTTTCGGCCTTTGACTTGCTTAATTACTCTTTGTATAGTGCGTGATATTCAATTGCTTCTATTACATTCATTTCCCTCCAACTTCCTCACTGTCACATTGTGGCTCACTCGCGAGTTCCTACCAAGTCAAAGGCCGGAAATTTGACTTTCTCACTGAAAATAGTATTTTTGGTACCTTTTAACAAAACTTAAATTTAGGTTGGTATATCCCCACAAATTTTTTTGAGTGAGGTATATCCCCATAAAATGCCCTATTACCCTGGTATATCCCCGCAAAAAACTCTAAAAGAAATATAAAAAAAGAGATTTAGAGAAGCATGTACAAGAGAGTGTTAATTCCTTTAAAGATCTACATCATGACAAATAGATTGTTAGTATAACAAGAGATTAATTGGAATTGACCCTCACGAAAGTATACCTTTGTCGTTTGAGTCTTTTGTAACGATCTGCAGGAGGCGCAATCTTGAAGCTTCAATGCAAATCAATGGAGTTCCAATGTAGTTTGAATGTGAGTTGTTAAGTGTTGAAGTCGTATGAAAAAGAGTATTATGCAGTTGTGAAGTCGTAGGAAAGCGTTCATTGGAAAACAAAGCTATTTATAGGAGAAAGAAAACCCGAAAATCGCACGGAGACAAGAATAGGGCTTGCGCTCGGCGCATGAGCCATACGCTTAGTGCATCAGGCTTGCGCTTGGCGCTTCGCAGATCTGGAGTGAATTTTAGAGAGGTTGCCATATGCATGTATTAAATTATTATAACTTATCATATATGGAATAAAGTAGAAATAGAAAGAACTTTATGGACCTACTTTAGACAATAAATAGGAAGAACATTATGGAAATAAAAAATAGAAAAAACTTTTTGGACACATGCATAATGCACGAGATATTTTATTCCAAATTTATTAATTGCATACCCTTTTAAATTGGTTGTGTTCAAATGTGATGAATTATAATACCTCTGTTTCTTTCTAATGGTTACACTTTGAGTTTTGTAACTATTCACAAATTTATAGTTAACTATCATTTGTGATTAAATGCGTAAGGAAAAATATAGTCATATGACATATTTTTTGATTCGTCTCTATATGTACTTTTAGAATATCAACTTTTTTAAATTTTTACAAAAGCAAAATTAGAGATATTAATGTCCAAACATTTAGATTGCAAGCATGAAAATATAATGTTTCTGGCTTAAACTCGCTAAAAATCTTGTGATCTCCATAGTTACTTGTTAAACAAAATTAAAGTTCGATAAAATTTACGTCTTTAATATAAGTCGTGAATGAAACATGCAACTTTGCTTCTGCATCTTTCACTCTCCTTAAATCTTATCCACATAAATTTATATTGTTTCCGTCATATGTTGTTTAGTGCTTTTCTTCCTATGTTGTTTCCTCCATATGTTATTTAGTGCTTATGACTAAGATCCAACACTATCGCTCATGAAGCTTTTTGGAAGGACAAAGCGCAAACCCCCGGGGGTGGCCTCATGCATAGAACATGCGCTAATGAGGCAAGGTAGATTGTCCTTATGGTGGCTTAAACAATAGCCATGCATATGCAAAATTGTAATGTCATTCTAAAGCATAAAAAGAGTATGAATCATATTTTTCGAGTTTTACCCACTCATTTAAAAAAATTAATTTGTTTTTAAAAATTCTCCGATCCCCAGTGGAGTCGCCAAATTGTAGGCGTGTTTTTATTTCGCCTACGCGGTGTGAGCGCGTATTTGACTACCCCATTGTTAAGGTTTGATTGAAAAATGTTTTGAAGTCGCCAACAAGTTTTTAAAGGAAGACTCATAAACTTAATTGGATATTGGGAAACCGTAGGGACAAATTAGGGATTTATCCAATGTAGATTTCCCCATCCTGACTTCATAGATGGTCATGAACCATAGATTGAGTTCGGGGGTGAGGGTACGAATACGGTCATAATGAACCATATTCTCCCATTACTGGCCTCTACTAAATACCAATTCATGTCAATTTTTATGCAAGAGAATAACCAACTAATATTTTTACGCACCTTAAAAATAATTTAGTCTAGGTTGGTTCAGGAAACACATAAAAAGACTAAATCTTAGTGATATGTTATTATGCAATCAAAATTACAGGGAACCTAATAGGTTGTCCAAATTATCTGATTAATATTAGAATAGTTCTTTAGGTCTTTGATTAGCAATAATAACATGTGGGTGATGAAAGCATTAAAACAGGACAATCATAACAACATGCATATGTACGTAAAATAAATAGAAAAGAAATAAAAGGATTAGAATGTACAAAGGAATGATTTTTATATTAAATATCTACATCTGGAAAGAAATAGTTAGTAACTTCAATATAAAAATAATAGATTTATTCAAGGACCCTCTGGATTATACCGAGGCTTGGATCTGAAAGATTGACAACCTTCGGGACGAGCAATCGTGAAGCCTGAAAATCTGAATGTCTGAAAGTATTTGTTTCTATGTGTTTGTAGATTTGAAAAGTATGAGAGTTTTGTAGAGAGGTTTCGAAGATGTATTCGTAAAGTGTATAAAAGTCAAAGTATTAAGTGTGTGAAAAACCGTTTTTTAATCCGGCAAATCGAAGCCTATTTATAGGGAAAACGAAATCGCGCTTCACGCGCCAGCTATGCCAGGCGCAAGCACAATCACACGTGTCAGGCGCACATTGGTGCGCCTGACGCGCCATGACCAATCATCAGCGCCTACGTGGCACACACTTTAAAAAAAGATAGAATTGACAGCCTGTGCATCGCACAGAGGGGTGCGCCAGGCGCACGACTCTGTGTGACACACAGGTCTACGTGTCAGGCTCGTGCGCTTGACGCACTATGGTTCGGCGCATGCTGGTGCGCTCGAGCGCACCGCCTTGCTTTTGACACGTTTTGACAGCTTTTTTTATAAAACGCGTTTTAACGATTTTCTTTTATCTTTTAACTCCGGAAATCTGATTTTACGGGATAAAATCCGATTTTAATTATAAAAATATCTTTGAAAATATTTATTTTATTTAAAACAATTAATTATCAAAGAATAATTAAGTGGACTTTAAAATACAATTTTGGATCATTAAAATACGCTTTACCACTTTGAAAAATAGTTTTAGTTCTTCCGACTACTCTGCCCTTGGATCGGACCAATTAAGACCGCGTGCGGTATGTTTCATCATTGGGCCCTTAAATTATTTTTTTTAAAGGTAAGATGACGGGGACTCACTTAAGGGGGGATAAGGAGAAATCCTCAAATGAGTCCCATGAGGTCTGATCCCTAGACCTCAGGGATATGAGGTGGGGAGCGATGCCACTACTCCACCACCTCAACCTCATCATTGGGCCCTTAAATGGGGAGACACGATTATGTGTCTACGGATACTAAGTGATTTCCTAACTTTCCCTAGCAGGGAAGGTGCGGAGATCCGCCCTAACAGTTGATTCATATTTAGGTGCATTTAGGTTGCATTTTAGAGCATTTAGATTCATATTTAGGTTTATATTGCATCATATTCTTGAGTTATGCTATTCTACTCCTATTTGGTATGTTTTCGTGTTTTTGATGAATTTCAGGTATTGAGAACGTATTTGGAGTATGATTAGCTAACCTTGAGGATTAGGTGCACCTCGAAGGAAGCTACAATGCATAAGGATCTTTTGGATATGTTATAGTACGAGTTTGAGCGAAAACAAAGTGGAAAATCATTCGAAGAAATGTGAAAAAGGAGTCACGTCTACTCTTCTGATCATAACTTCTGATGTACTTCTGAGAATTGAATAATTCGAGCACATTTGGAAACTATACTTGAAGATCTTTCCAACGATAGGTGGCACGCTCCGAGGAGACTTCTAGTCATGAAGTTATGCCTTTTGGAAGTTCTTACTGTTTTGCTGGAATCTGTTTTCGTACGCGTGGATCACTAATTCCGCCCATTTAATGAATATTTCGACTTTCCTTATCTTGTAACTTACTTTCCTAGTGTTATTAGGTTACTTAATCTCTATTATATAAGTGAAGAGGGGAGGAAGATGGTGTCCCCTCACAAAAAGTCTAATATACCCTTAATGATTTAAATTGTCATATATATTAAATAGTTTTTTCTTCCTCCTACTTGC